>WJEZ01000643.1:0-24928 GCA_009869925.1 Thalassaphorura encarpata
GCAAGGGGAGAAAGGGGAAGATTTATATGGATGAGGATAGAACTAACCACAAGAACAGGAACGAAGCCCCTTGCCTTGTTTTATGTACAAAGTTACACCTATTCATTTAGTTTCTTTATTATCCTTCTACACATGTTGTGTTATTTTATTTCTCCTATCTTCTTAACAAACTTCTTAGGTTGAGAAAGTGTGAATCCACTTTTAGTTTTATGTAGTTTTATTAATGCGATGCATGCCGTGCCACGGAGTTTGCTTCCTTATTTTATTGTCCATGTTTTAATATACTCATACGTACGTACGTCGTTTTATGACCCAAGCCAAGCCATGCCATGCCTTGTAGTTTTAAAAACTAAACTAGGCCTGTCACATATGTGTCATCCTTCCAATTAATTATTAATCATGTCATCACAGTTCTCCACTTCGCTTAGCTTCACTTCACTCGACAAAGATCAAAGAGTTGAAGCAAAAAGCAAAGAGATTCGCGAAATCTGAGATGAAACAAGATTTTACGCTACGCTCCACAACGCAGAAATTGACACTTGGCTTGACTAGGTGCTTGGCTAAATTTTCAATTTTAATTTTGAATAGATAAGTAGGATTTTAGCTTTGAAGGCAAAGGATTAAAAAAAAATGACTCACTCATGTGAAATTGTATTGTATTGTAATACATTTTCAAATCTCAAATTCTCATCATCAGAAATATTTGCATAGAAAAGAGTTGAATGAGTTTCCTCCTGCCTTATGCTTTTGCTCTTGCTTGGGAATCCGGGTAGTACGAAGGTTCAAATGGAAACGAAACCGGTTTCCCGGTTCTTTGCCTTGGTGTGAAAGGAGCGCAGCGTTAGCATCGCTAGTAATCTGAAACAACATAGGAAACCTAGGTCTTAGGTTTTTCCTGTATTTTACGTATATTCTAAAGAATATAAGAGAAAACAAAGTTCTAGTGGCACAGCGGTAGAGTTTTTGGCGTGGCCTGAGAAAAAAAAATGTGAAATGTCTATTTCATCACGCTCGTTCCTTCCGTACGTGTGAAAAACTTTTTTTTCTTCTTTTTTCTAGAGATAGGAGTTCTAACTCTACTAGCTCTATTTATCTTTCTTTTTCCTACGACGCCATTCGCCATTGACCTATTGTTGCGCTCCGTTCTCTCGTCCCTTCACCTTTAAACCTCGTCTGTACTTTTAAATACAATTTTTTATATATCAGTTTACTTTGCCTTGCTGCCTGCTCCTTTTTGTTTACACAATTCTTAGTTTTTTTTATACTAAAATTCTTCCTTATGATCTTCGTCTGGTCCGTTGCCTCAATTCTGTTCTTTGCTTGCAATAAAAAAAGTAGAAGTCTTTTAGGATGGATGACACACGCACAGCCTGAACGTGACGTGACACAAGACACAAAAGTACATGAAGCAATTATTTTAGTTTGAAATTTACCAGTAGAGGCGCCACGGTACCGAATTCTAATTCTTATGTCCATCCCGCCAAAAAATAGCAAATGAAAGAAAGTCCTTGAGGTACTGGTTCTAGACAGGCACGAAAGCGAGTTTTACCTTGCCTTACTTAAGTTTTTGTTTTATGTATTAAACACAATGTGCCTGCCTTTGCCTTGCCATTAAGATAATGATGGCCTGCTGGGCTATGGCTAGGCTGAGTTGTCCCCGAATCCGAATGTCCCGTAGCCGGAGGGAACCCATTAAAACCACATCACTACATGACGAACAAACTCTACAATTCTATATAGTAGTCGTAGCATATGCGAATAATTCTTATTCTTCGTACAATTGTCTTAGCTTACTTCAATTCTATCTATGTGTATAAGTCAATTGTACATCAGTATAAAAAGTATAGTGATAAATATGTCCTAACGTTTAAGGAATACATGATTTTTCGGATTGGCTATACGGCAACGGTATATTTAATTTTTATTGGATAGGATCCAAGGTGGGCGCAAGCAAGCCTTTGTATTGTGTTGCATGGCAGCAAAATCAGCCTAGGTCAAAAAAGTTTTTTCTAGGAAAAGTCTAGCCAAAGTCCAAGTTTACTTTTTTCTTATGCCTTCAAGATTGACACGATACGTAGTACGTACATAGCCTAAGCCTACGCCTGAGCCTAGCGGATCGGATCTGAATCTTTTTTTCTTTCTTCTTTTTCCATGTTTTTGGCATGGTACAATTCTGCAATTGGGATTGGCAAATTTTCTTTTGATATTTTGCCTTTGCCTTGCCTTGGCGGCGGTTCACATGAGGTCAGGATTTGCTCCACATCATTCTCTTCCCCAAAAGTTTTGGACAGGTTGAGTAGCAATAAATAAAAGAACGTCTTTCGAAGAAGAAGGATTTATTCTTTGGAAATGCAAGGAAATTGCATTAGTAGTACTTTCCTTTCCTTCACATCACCTCCATTTCAAATGTGAAACAAATAAGGCGCCTGGGGAGCCTTGACCTAAAAAAAAAGCAACTCAACTGGGAAAAGCCTCAACGGAAAAATTTTTTCAACTAAACTTTTTTATTTTCTGGGAAAAAGTCGACTTGTACTTTTCTCCCCTCTTGTCAAATTATTACTTTGGATATCCAAGTTGCAATAAATTATTAACCCTTTGCTAACACTTTAAAAGCCTTTCAAAGCGTGGACCCAATCCATCCATTTCAAGTGCAGCACTCAAAAATCTACCACTTGTAGAGGTGTGAATTTCACTTTACACTTCACACGACTCAACCACTTAACTTCGATTTCACCCAGTTTTATGAGTGTCCGTCCACATTTATTTTTATCTTCCTCAACTAAATCATCCAACGTATAAAAATGTTGATGGAAGGAGACATGGCATTTTAATGGACTTGGTTACCATCTGGCTATTTTAAAAATCCCGGGGTTTTTTTCGAAGAAAAAGTATCTAGAAGTATAATTTTCTACATGTAATAGCATAGGCAGCCATTATGACTTGACTTCGGATCGGACAGGTACGGTGGTGATTGGTCCCGGGTTATAGCTGCGTGAGGATTAGATAAGAAAGAAATTAGACTTTACGACACATGTAATTTCCATGTCAAGTCAACGTAACGAAGGATATCAAGTTTGCCCTTTGCCTTTGCGTGTTAAGAATCCAAAAGACCAATTTTGCCTCAAATTAGCACCAATTCATCAACACAATCTACAATTTATTATTTCCTCTCTTATTTTTAATCCATGCCGCTAGCCTGGTATTTCCCCCATTAGTATTGCCATTGCGTGGGCTTTTTAATTTCTTCATAAAATAAAATTGGTCAGGGTAAGAGATTGGTCCGTTCGTTCGTTCGTTCGTAGTTAAATTTGTAGTAATAAAATTGAGTAATGCCATTTTTACACAAGAGAACTACGCTACGTACGGTGCAATAATAAAATTTTCATGAGAGACAAAAGGCAACTACGGCTGAGTTTTTCATTTGGTTTGCTATTATTCTGTTTCCCTTTGGGCTTGTGTGGATTTTAATGCAATGGAATAAATCCTAGGATTACTCGTTATTGCCAGATAAATGCACCGTAAAAAAATAAAACCCAAAATCCTTGTCCTGTCCCTGTCGTGTCCTGTACTGCTGGTTTTTGAAATATAAAACCAAAGCTAGAAATTAATGTGGGCTGCCAAGACCCTTAAAAACGAGAGTTGGTTCACTACAAAACAAATTGAGGTCAAATTGAGTTCCGAAAATGTTGGGGAAGGAAAAGGATTTTATGAGTTCATTAAATTCCTCCTCAATAAATCGGATGGTCTGGGCCAGGCCGGGGAAAAGAAATAAAAGTGAAATGTGCAATAGCAATAGAAATGCAAGTTAATTTCCCATCAAACCAGTTGAGGTAGAATTAAGGAGAAACGTGTGATTGACAAAATACGTACGACTAGTCATTTACTCCCAAAAACAACACAACAGTAAAAATCCTAACGCTGGGGGAAGCAAGTCAATTAATCCAAGCTTAAAAGACGTCTTCCTAGACTTTTACTTTTAGTTTACGACTCCCTCCTTTCCCAAGTCAAAGTCATAAAAAATTCGCCAAAAGAGATTTCTCAAGGCGATAGAGATTGAGCCAATTACGCCCCAATTGTTCGTTCCTTCTCTCATTCCAAATAACCCAAAGTGAAGAAAAACCACAGTCCTAAAAACACGATAGTAAAATCTGGGAGAAATCAAATAGAAAAAAAGTCTGTCGGTTGGATTTTATTTATTTTTTAACAAGGTAAGCTTTCAAGGTGCGACGTCCGAGCTTTGCCTTACCTTGTGAGGAAAATAAATGAGCTCATTCAATTTGTCTTCTGAATGTGGCTAATATTTCATTTGGATGACCAACGAAGAAGGAAATTTCAAAATTTATGCAAGTGCGAATGCTATAGGCTATAAGACTCCTTTTCTTGAGCATTTGATTTGATAGAGTACCTTTGCCTTTGCCTTGGCTACTTACGTTTAGTTTCTCTCTCTCTCTCTTTCTACTTTTTCTTCTTTTCCTTGACTTGACTCCATGACCTGTCAAGGTCCGGAACACAAAGATAGATTGGTGAGCACATTCTGGAAGACATGTTCCGGAAGCAGATGCTCCTGAGGAATTACTCTTCAGCTTATTTACAGCTGATCTCCCTTAGTCTAGTCAAGACTCAACCCGTCAACTTCCCTTATGCTATGCTCCTACCATTATAGACTTGGACTACTGGATGTGGATGGTCAGTCAGGTCACGTTCCTCAATCCACTTTTCCCTCCACATGTCCATTAAAACTCCCTTTCCCCTTTTCTCCACCTTAGCTTGGCCAAATTTAAAACGCTTCGCTTATGGATTGGTCAGTTCAACGGACCAATAAGGAAAATCCTCAAGTATTTTTTTAAAAATTATTTCCCACCGATTTTGTATCATTGCATTGGGAGGCACGATCAGTAGTTTTTTTTACAGATAATTAAATTATCTTAAGAAAAAGTTAAAAAAATCTCACCTTACCCCAAAAAAGTGCAGGAAGTTGAAGTTTTTCACCTTGAAGAATTTTGTGACTGGGCTTCAGCTATGTATGCAAATTTGACAGGTAGGTAGGTAATATAAATGCGTGTAATGCCTAATGCTCAATGTGCACGTACGTGGTAAATGCTACTCTATTTGTGAAAATAAATTAAAATCACTCAAGCTGAATTGGAATAATGAATTGTTTTAATTAGGTAAATGATGGTGGTTGGCTATGGCTGTGTGTGTGTTGTCTTAGGTAGTGATTGAACTGGGCTGGCTGGCTGGAAGCACACTCACTCTGATTCTGTTCCTGGAAGATAAAGTTTGCTTAGCGAAGGATGAAACTCCACTGGAGAACTGAGCTTCGCTTGCTGGAGAAATTGGTGCGCAATGGAATGGATTGGAAACGCAGAACATAGAATTACACGGCCAGGCCAGGCCAGGCTCAGGCACAAGCACATCAAATTCAATCAATCGAATTCTTTCCACGTTCTTGTACATGTTCCTCTTTTTTCTTCTTTGCCAAATCTCCAATAGAACCTATGCTAGAGCGCCACACGCCACATGGCAAAAAAAAATTAATATCATATAGACGTTAAGACCTAGCCCTATAAAAATGTTCACAGATTTGTCACCTTGTAAAAACAAAGGAACATGTGGCAATTTGTCATTGGCTGTTTCGAGTCCGGGAATTTTGAATGTACACAATTCGCAAGAATTCCATAACACATGCACGGAGGCAGAGCGTTTAGCATAAGTTTAAGAACAATTTCTGGAATTGAGTTATCTGAGTGAGTTTGGCAAGTAGTTCAGTTGTTCCTCTGAGAAGGAGTGAATGAATAAATCATTCTTAGGCATTAATAATTCAAACGTTATGAATTTTAGTAGATCATGAGAGGAAATGACACGATATGAGCCAAAGCCAAAAGGCATTTTGAAATCAGCCAACGGACAGATTTCTTCCCTACTTAAAAGTCAAGGCAAATATTTACGGATAAACGAGGAGGAGGGTCATATAGCATTATTTTAGCTTAGCAGTAAGCAGTAGTAGCATTCAAAGTCTCTCAGGACAAACTACGTACGTACGTACTTTAACGTACAATGTGTACTTTGACTACGCGTGCATACAAAGAACAACAGACAGAAGAGAAGAGAAAGCAAAATACAAATGCAAATGCAAACCATCCAGTTTGTTGTTGAGACTTTCAAATTCCAAAATCGATCCAAACAAGAAGAGGAGGAACAACACTTTAGAAAAAACACAAACGGGTAGGAGGCTAGGCGGGAAATCCAACTTTAACAACCCGCCTAGTTCAATTTTCTAAGCGACGTGCATGTAAATCCGTTTAATTTTGTGTAATCATGCAATTCATCGTCCTCATCTCATTCCATCCATATGCAATGCAATGCAATGCAATGCTAGAGCTAGACTTCGCATGCATGCATGGCACATGTTTAATTACAGGAATTCAAATGGATTCAACTAACTAGTCTTCTTATTCTGAAAGGTAGAGACGGACAAATGCAATGCAATGCAATGCTAGAGCTAGACTTCGCATGCATGCATGGCACATGTTTAATTACAGGAATTCAAATGGATTCAACTAATTAGTCTTCTTATTCTGAAAGGTAGAGACGGACAGACGTGTGATTTAAATGTTACACATTTCACACCTTTCCACTCCACTTATTCTTAATTACCCACTTGCCCTAGCCTACATTCACTTTTTTTCTAGTGCTACTAAGGAATTAAAAAAAATAACGCTCATTAGGTGTTGAGGATTTGGTTTGATATCTGGGTAAGGTAAGACTATGGCTTGGAGAAAGCGTAAGGGAAACGAGGATGCTTTTACTTTCTCTTCCAAGGTGATTTTTTTCTAGTGCTACTAAGGAATTTTAAAAAAATAATGCTCATTAGGTCTTGAGAATTTGGTTTGATATCTGGGTAAGGTAAGTATGGCTTGGAGAAAGTATTAGAGAAACGAGGATGCTTTTGCTTTCTCTTCCAAGGTGAAAGTTTTCTGCCTTGGCTCCTATTTACGTAACGTAACGTTTCGTCAAATTTAATCTTACTTGTAAGAATTATTTGATTTTTAAATGCTACTTTTATTAGTTTTTCTCAAATCATAATATATTTTTTCAGGTATTTTTAAATTTTTAGACTTTGACTTTTTATTTTGTGTTTTGATCGGAATTGCTATGGGTGAGCCAGTAGTAGTATATTTTTTTATTGTACTTTTGTTAAAAACGTAAGCACTTACAGTAGTTTATCAAGTCCGTCATTCTGACCATCTCTCGACTGGAAAGCGTAGAGCACGCGGCACACAGTTTGAAACTAGCAGTCACTCTTTGCCTCTGGACATTAAGTGCATGTTGTAACCGATTTCGGTGATTTATCGGATCCTTCGGATCAATAAGGAAATAAACAGAAATGCTTGGCCAGTCACCTGAATCCCCCATTGCTGTTGCCGTTTGCTAGGCGTGGCAAGTCATGGCATGAGAAAAAGAAATAAAATGAGGTCAAACTTTTCAAAATCTTTCTTTTTAACCTTTGAAATTTACATCCGATTGACAAATACTTTAACCTGCGCATGCGTGCGCCAGTGCATACGTTTGCAAAGTAAAGTCAGATGGCGTGACTGACCCATATATGTGTATATAGCCCAGTAGTATATATTTTATAGCCTGCTCTAACGAATTGTGTATGTGTGGATGGGATGTGAAAGTATGATTGCATTCTTGGGTAAAGTATCTCCTTGATAAGGTGCTGGTTGCGTTTCCTAGTACTTTAGAGTTTCTATCCTTTACGTATGTATTTGGATTTGGATCCGAGATCAGACTACCCGGGTAGTCCAAGTCCAAGTTGCCTAAGTCCCGCCATGGCCGTAGCCTTAGTAGTATGCTATGCTCCCGTTACTCGTTCCGTCAAGTGGAAAACCCATCTTCATCAACTCTTCCATGGTTCCTAGTTTTTGGGCCCTGAGCTTGGGCTTGGGCATTTATTTGATGTTGGGGGAGTGAAAAACACTTTTCGCTTCAGTTACCTACCTTCCCTACCACCATTCCAACTCAAAAAACCGTTAAACGTCTACCCAAGCCAAAGAAAAGAATTTTTTATCATATCACATCTCATTTCTATTGTTTCACAGATTTAGATCCTAATTAATTAATTTAAATTTAAATTTCCCGCCAATTTGTTGATCTGATGGGTTCGTTGACCATAATCACAGACTGTGTTTTTAACCTATTTTAATTTTGAAGTTTATTAATATTTGATGTTTGATGTTTCAAAGTCCCAGAAGGGATTTTGTTCCACATGGAGGAACGGAGCGTGCTAATGCTAATGGGCGTGTGCGATTACTTCCCCGTCGCGTCCTGTGCCTGTACTGCTCTGTGCGAATTTCAAATGTGAATGCAAATATGATATTTGCATTTTCACATCTTCAATGAACAAGCAATTTCCACCTCTCATGCCTGCCTACGCCTTTGCCTAGGAATTTGAATCTGAACATAAATACGAGGGATATGGAAGGAGACCATGGGGAGTCGTAGTCGTAGTCCTTTAAATCGCACAAGCTATTAAGATAATGATGTCCTGCTGTGTGTGGATATGGATATTATTATACACACTATGCATGTACGCACATGGCTATACTACAGCTATGAGCCACATGTAGGGCTCTATAATGATAATGTCCTCAGATTGGAATCTCAGCAAATATACGTACGTACATGGATTTCTATTGCTATTGCTAATGTCCTATATCAAAAAAACAGCCAATGCCAGCCAAGGAAATGAAACGTTGTCGATAATATTGACAATGCTGGATGCTAACACCGTTAAATTTGAATATTTACGTACTATATTTGAAGGCAATGGAAACTGCAAACACTTGGAGACATATGCCACCCAGGAAGGATAATTATGATGTGATTACAATTAAGCCACCCACCACATACATTACGTATTTTGATACTTAAAGTTGAGTTCAGTTCAGTTCAGGGCATTGGCATTTGGCATGTTAATTTGAGATTTTCTACCTTAGGTTTAAAATTGAGTAATTTGGATGTGGGAAAGATTTGGCTGGTGACGAATCAGAATCAGAGTGTCGTGTCACCCACGGTCATATTATTGTAGCAGCTGAATTTCGAATGCAGGTAGGTATTTCCATTGCCTTGGAGGGTAGAAATCGAATTGAGAGTCTAGAGCTCAGGAGTAGTAGTAATTTCATGGTTATGTATGGATTGAGCATTCGTGCTTAGACTTTGAAAATGGGGGCATAGAAAAGCCTTTGCCTTTGCCTTTGGCTTGAAGGGATAGGATTGGGATGAAATACCCGGGTAGCTTGGCTTGAGAGAGACAGTTAACTTTCTCCAAGCTAAGGAAAAGAGGAATGATGATGACACGACAGACGTAAACACTTTGTTTGCTCATTTGGGAATTCCACTCTTCTCATTCAAAATCTACCAACGTTTGGCCAAATGGACACAAGATTCATTCCAATCAAAATCCCACGCACTTTTTAAATGATCTCCAAATTGTTATGATATATTAGTAGTACGTACTTACTTATGTATTATTTAGTATGGAAATTATGTGATCACAAGATGAAGATTAAAATCTGTGTGATGGTCAATGGCCACCAAATCTGTTCATATAGTACGAGGATAAAATCATGAGAGGATTATAAATTTGATGATGCGTAGAAAATTAAAATCTCCATTATTCCAATCCCCTATACGACGCATTTTCGGATCAAGTCTTTGAGTTTAATTTCCTGAAGAGCTTAAATTTGACCTGTGGCAAAGCTTAAGCACGTGTGGCCCTTGTGCGCCCTATGCACAATATAATTTTATAAATAATTTGAGCCGATTAGAATCTCAAATCTACGTACGTCTACGTTCACGCACTACTTTTTTGAAAGCATACAACTAGACTTTTAATTTTAGCAATGGCAATTACAACAATGGGTTACAAATCTACGTACGTCTACGTTCACGCACTACTTTTTTGAAAGCATACAACTAGACTTTTAATTTTGGCAATGGCAATTACAACAATGGGTTCCTCCTGGTTGAATAACTCTGGGATCTTTACAATAGGAAAAAAAAGAAGCGAATTGAAGAAATAGAATGAATTTCATTTCATGGGCTAAAAAAGCTCAGGAGGCGGAAAGAGTTGGTTCCGGTGGAAAGTCAGACTGTGAAAATGGATTCAAGCCATACGTATGCTTTTGGATTTTGTCTGTCTGACTCTGACTCTGACTCCTTTCCGATTGAACAACTCAGAATAGAGAACACAAGTTAAGTTAAAGCTAGGATCATTAGTCTGTCTTTCATTGGCTGGCCCAGGTTTACCTACCCGTACGTACCCCCCATTAGTTCCTTTTGTTGCTTCTTCCTATTGTTGGGCCCTGGCTAATAATTTGAGCTAGAAAATGGGATGAGTTAATTACCTCTTCATTGTCCTCTCACCTCCGCTCCCAATAAAATTAATTGCCCAACTAAAATTTAGTCTAAAGTGCATTGATTTACTATCATACCACTCGAGCACCTTTCCTTGTAGTGTAGTATACCAAAAACACAAAAGAACCAATCACGTTTATTCAGTCTTGAGTCCAAAAATATTTTATAGATTTCTTCACTTCCATTATATTGAGTGAATTTGACACTCACTTCCATTGCATTCTCATCGATCCGCCCGTTCGTCCACAAAAGGAAAAAACAACATTAAATTCCATACAATTTGGAATCTCAATTTTACTAATGGGATCTAGAATTTAGAAATAAAACTATCATTCCAAATGCCAAAACAAAGAGAAAGAGTTTTTGTAAATTCTATAGTATGAAAAATAAAAATAAATTCTGTAGACAAAGGTGTGTTTCAATATGCATGCTGATTTTTTATTTTTGTTTTGTTCATTTTAGCTTACAAAATATGAAAATCATGTCCAAATTGATTTGGCGATTTTCATTTTTGTTTCGTTGACTCACTCGTAGGTTGGTTAGGCTCGCTCATGATGCCCATGTCCTGCACCATACACATGAGTAGGAACGACGACACTAGGAAAGGTGCAAATTTAAATCCCATTAGTTTAACTAACTCAAAAATTAACTTACGGTTTGGATTTGTGTGGAGATTTGTTGTCCTTAATTTTGGGAGCCAATTTTTGTTCGGGCTTTTTTGGTTTTGCCTCTTGGTGTACATACGCCCTCTTACGGATCTCAATAACCCATTCGTCCGGCTCAGCAATGATTCTCAATACTTTTTCACCTGTCTTGGTTGGGAGATGTACTGTGATGATATCATTGTCCTTATCTTTGACTTTGTGTTCCACTGAAGGCCATGGCATTTCTAACATCTTGTTGCTATTGCCAACAGAACGGTCCTTGCATCCTTCATTGCGATACCCACCAAAGTGTCTCACCAAGATGGAAGTTCCTGTAGACAGCAGCAAAGCTGCCAAAATGATACATCCAATGTATTCGCGTTTGGCAGGCATTTCTGGTCAAATAAAAAAAAACGATTAAAACTTAAAAATATATGGCTATGCCATGCCCATTACTCTAAAAGACTTACCAAAATCGAATTGAACAATCAGAAAAATCTGGCCAAATGTTTTATGAATAATGAATGGGCTTCTAATTCTGCAAATGATTTTTCGTGACCCAAGACAAAGTCAAGGGAAAGTTTTTAGCAGTTTAGAAACTTAATTCTGACGATGACGTTGGTCATTGTGTATGGCTTGGCCAAGGTTGAAATGAAAACGTAAGCATGAACACATGAGTAATAACTAAATGACTGGACTCAGAAACTATTGCTAGTGACTATGACACATTATAAACTTTCTATTTTATAAGAATAAATGTTTATCAATTTGGTGTACACGCATGATACGGCTTAGCCTTGTGTGCACATGCGAATGGTATATGACGCAAAACATGTTTCTATAGTCATACGGCGCGAAGTCTTAAATTTTTGGCATTTGAAGTGTAGAGACTAAAGTAAAACTACAAAGATGTTGTTGTTGACTAAAAATACTCACAGTTCAGCCGGAAATCTGGACTAGAACAATGGTTTTTGAACTCAAAAATAGAATCAGATAAAAGTTCTAAGGTAGATTAGGAGTTTTATTGGGCAAGGCGGGTGAAAGGTTTAAGTTTGAATTGTTTGAGAAATTGGTAGATGAATTTTTGTAGGGTGAGAGTTTGTGTTTATCTTTCCATCCATTGTTCTTCCTTTCTTACAGACTCACCCGCTTCATTTATATCTGCTGCAGCTGAACAAAAACTAGGGCTAAGTCCAAGTCTAAAACTCTTTTCTCCTTGCCGCCTTAATCTCACGAGTCGAGTCAAACTTTTGAAGAGAACTACTAACTAACCATCTTCCTCCTCTGGTCTTTGCACTCAGCCTTAGCCCTACTTCCAATGACCTTTTTTTATCACATTTGTTTGCCAAACTTAGTTTCCTTTTCACTTTTCTTGACTTCATCTAAATCCTTAGCCAACTTTCCTACTTGCCTGATGATGGCGGCTTTGATGGTTCATTGAATAATCCTATCCCACCAAAAACTAACTTACTTAGCATTCTCCCTGTGGTCACGGACTCACAATTATTCACACAAATTTATGACTATACTTGTAATGTAATGCAAGTGCAAGTGAGACACCCTGTATAATGTCATTAAATTTGAAAGAATCAATTAAATGGCCACCTGACGACCTGGCCCAGACATGACTAGACGAATTGACTGACAATTCGTTTAGTCTAGTCTAGTCCAGAGGTCATAGACATTCGGTTGCTCTTAAAGTTTATGACTATGAAACTAGACTAGGCTAGGCTCATGCATCCACTTCACTTGAACGTGTTTTATTTGCAAACGATTTCCATGGATGTTTTTTTTTCTTCGAGGAAATGAAACAAGGAAGAAGAAGAAGAACAAGGCGAGCGGTTCCTCAAGTGGAAAACCGGGCCGCCATTTGCTGTGCTAGCTAGAATATACGCTTTGCAATTTATTTTATTTTATGTTATTTGGAAGGGCAACTCCCTCTGTTCTGTTCCTGTCCTTCCCATCCCATCCCATTAAATATCATTTCAAGGACGTCGTATATTTACCAACACCAACAACGAGTCTTTTCCTATTTGTACTTCAAGTTGAGCTTCTCAAATAAATATCAAGGCAAGGCAAGGCAAGGCGGAAAAGATTCAGCGGAAGTAAAAGCAAAGCAAAGCAAAAGGAAACGATCCACGCACACACAGCAGCTGCTGGTTCAAAAAAATCGCTGTCATCCAAGAATATTGGCTATTGCCGATTTCCTCATCCGATCCAAAAAGCAAAGGCATCATCATCCAATTCACTAAGACAACGCAACGGCTTGTCATGACCATAGTTCTAAAATCTTTGGATTTGACCTACTTTCAGTCAAAAAACAAAACAAAAGGTCAGCTAGTCAAATCCTAATCGTATATTACTATTGGTATTTTTAAGCTTAAACTAATCAGACCATTTTTGGTCCATTGCAGTTGGTTAAGCCTGATGACTTATTTAGAATACAATAGAAAACTATTTAGATTTAATAGACTCACACTCAGCTACCCGCTAGGCTAAAGCTAAAGGCTGAAAGGAATTTGTAAATTCCTCCGTGACATTTTGTGAGTGAGATTGAGATTTGAGGAGAATGCCAAGAAAATGCGTTGCAAGGCAGGGGAAATTTGAAAGAGAAAGCGAGAATAAGTTCCAAAATCCAATTGGACGCTATGTAGTAGTAGTAGTTGAGTAATTTCATGGTTATGTATGGATTGCACTTTCGTGACCCGACTGACTAAATAACTCAAGTTGGTTCTTGGGATGAATTGACTACTGCTGCTGCTGCTGCTAAGGATGAGATTATTCCACCGTTTCCTCACATCATCTCCAACCAACCAGCGGAGAAAGTCCAATACTAATGATGACAGGGCAAACTTAAACATTTTGTTTGCTCATTTGGGAATACTAGAGAGTCTAGTACCAAAAGCCACGTTTTCTTTCTCTTGGATTTTGGAATTCAGTGCAGAGCATGGACACGACGACGACGACGACGACGACTTTCCTTTGTTGGCTAAGGCTGACAAGGGTACAATCAAATCTACTTACTACGGCTAGTGTTGTAATAAGACTAATTGTGTAGTCAAGTCAAGTCATTTACTCGACTTGACCTGGAAGTAGAAATAGGTCAATTCTGATTTTAAATTTACAACTAGATATAAAAAACCAAATTGACGTGACGTGACGAGGCTTGGTTCTCTAAAAATAAAATCTATAGTTCATAGTTTTCAAATGATTCTGCTTTTTTAACGTTTATCATTCATACTGGATGAAAACTAAGTGAAAGTTGTAGGCACATTGAACCAAATTTACTTGTTCCATCTAGCGAACCAAAATTCACATTTCTTATGAGAAAAGAACCGAATCTGGGTAGAGAATTTAAACTCATGTTACATTTATAAATGATCAGTAGCTTATAACATTATTTAAATTATAAATTATTATTGTTAAAGCCAATGTAAGAGTAATTATTTTAAGGCTATACATAGGTATTATTAATCGTAAAGGTAAAAATAATTCTTAATTTAATTAGACTAGTTTACGTTTTCATACTTTGGAATAAGTTTTCACAACCAAATGAAATTTAGACTAGAAATACTCACTATGACCGTATCAAAGGTTTGTTTTTACAAAGGAGCTGACTTGGCTTTTTTCAATTCGCTGAAAATTTAAAATATAAATACAAGTGTAACTTATGATTTTGCATTTAATAAATCCAAATTCCTTACCGTGTTGACATTCCCGGATGTTCTTTTTTACAATGCTTGCTCCTAGCCGGTGCTGATACAAAGCATTGTCCACATATAAGGCATGCGAAGGGTGTTTCCTTCGTATGCAGACTCCGAATGTGATTTTCCTTTGCTTGCTGGGTGGACAATTTCTTGAAACATACATTACATTCCCATTTACCATACATGGGATCTAAGAAAAATAAATTCATACTAAGTTTTTAATTCTTATATTAGAATTTAGAAAAATGTCAAAAATTTTACCGATAGTCTTCTTCTTCTTTTGAGGTTTATTCTTAACCATTTCAACTTTAGATCCAAGTGCAGGTTCAGATAGTACGACATCCGGAATAGGACTAAAAAAGTAAAATACACGTTTTCTAATCTTTTATATACAAAATGAACCTACTAATATAAAAAAATAAATTACGTTCTCTTTTCAGCTTTAAGAGCCTCAGCTGCATTTGGATAAACATATGGTCGGGTACATGGACCAGGTAGACGGTGAATGTGTATTCTCAGTTCCTTAAGCTTGATCATGGCCATTGCCTTGACCTTAGCCCTGGCCCTGGCCCGGGCCATAGCTAGTTGATTAATTATTTTTTCTTTGTACTGTCTCTTATGGTTTTTAGGACAAATTTTCTTGTGGGTCCTAAGTTCTTGGAGTTTTGCAGAAAATTCCAGGCAAAACCCACATCTATATGGACCATGGACTACGACTTCAGGAACTGACCCCTCTTCAGCCATTGATGTCTCTGTAGGAATTAAAAAAATATTTTATAATACACACTGATACGTTCTAATTTTACTTGAGCTCTTAAGGGGTGTGTTAAAAAATTAGTTGATTCTCTTTTTGTAGCAGATAAGCGAAAAGTGCTTGACTTGCTTTCTGAGCCTGGCCTGATATTTTTTACGACTTATTCCAGACAAGAGACGGAGACACATGAATGACGTAGATTAACAAGAAAGAGAGACGAAAGAATGCAAGCTGTGATTTTCGCATAAGCACAGCACAGCAGCACTTGCAACCCGCAAATGCAAAGTAAAATTCATTTCGTTGTAATGTTTACGCTAATCTTTACTTCTTTTACTCATGACTCGTTTTTGATACATTGTTTATACTGAAATTATTTATACTTTTATTAAAAATTGAATAAGGGCATAGACAAAATATTACAAGTCAGTGCAAATTGATATTGGTTTATAGAATCCTTGCAAACATTCTTCCATATGGATTTGAAAACTCACTCTGATTTTTAAGAAATGAAATATTTTCCGATTTTCAATAGTGTGAAAATTAAAATATAAGTGTTTGCCCAAGTAATACCAGTGCGCGTAGGATTTCAAGAGTTAAAAGTTCACATAAGGTGATCTTGACACCCACACCTTATATTCGAAATCCCCATATTGGTAGCAGAAACCGAATTATTAATTTTTACCTTTACGTAATTCTCAAGTAAATGACAGATGGACTTCCGGTGGGCTAGCAAAACAGTTGGTAGAGCGGAAAATCACACTGGGCACTTTGTGCAAAACCAGAAAGAGTGATCGACTTCGATATGTAGTCCGATTCCGTCTGTTCCTGTTGATTTGAGCTTAACAAGTGGCAAATCCTGACTGGTACGTACGGGTAGTAGTGGCCTGATCGTAATGTTGGATGATGAGTGGGTTTTTGCAAATTGCAATTGCTACAGTTACATAGGGTTAGTATACCTCATAAGAATATAACTTGGAAAGCAAGGAATGTCGGGGGTAAATTTTACAGTGGAACCGCGTTATTACGATTTTCAGGAGAATTAAAATGTCATTGCTATAACGAATTTGTACTTTACTTACCCTTGCAGCTTTCCAACTTATAAAAAAATTAGACCACTAAATAAATTATAAACTGAATAAGGAAATGTACATGATTGAGATTAATGGCAATGTGGTCAAGTGCTATGCATTCACATTCATTTTATATGGGGTATTATAATAATTTATAAACAATATTACAAATTGAAAGTTTTATTCTATAAATTCTAAAAATTCAATACTGTATTTGTCTATGAAATTGTAAGCCATCTTGTGAACATCCTCCAGCCTTTCAAATGCTGAATATTAATTACACATTTTATATTCGAAAATCCCCCCAAATCAAACCAAAACTTCAGCACACAAGTCAAAAATTGTACTATATATTGAAGTAGATGAACATAGAATCTTTGAGTTATATAAAATTCATTGTAAGACGGTCAAATCCACCGTCGAATTAACCCGACTTTATCTCTCATTTCTAAACTTAAACTTTGCTTATTAAAATGCACATTTCCTTGAAAAATTAGACCGGTGATTTTGGAGTACAATTCAGAGTATATTTTATATAATAACGTTAGGATATTTTTTGCTAGTGTGATTTTATGCAACTTTGGTGATCGTTGTTGACACAAATTATATATTCATGGGTGTTAGTTACGGCTGACCAAATATTCTAGGCTCAATTATTCTGATCAAAAAACTCATTTCATTTTTTGTTTGTGGAGGAAGCAGAATTTCTTCAGGAGGTGTTTCGTGAATGACTATTAATACGACGCAGTATTAGTTTCGCTCTGTGAAGATATGGCGGCCCTTACAAGGATCTTTGGTTGAAACAAACATGGATTCTGGAGTTCTGGCAGTAGTGCTAAACTATAATACTGCATTCGTGAGTTAAAACTTTGCAAGTCACACAAGATGGATATTCAAAACACTCTGTTCAAGAATTCTACAATACTTTATTTATGCGGTAAAATTCAATACTTGGCACTTGCCAAAAGTTTTCTATTCTTGTGGGAAAACGAATTCAGGTAAGGACGAAAAAGTACAAAGCAGAAAAATGAATTCATTCTAAGAAGTTTCTAATTATTTGACACTATCAGACCTGGTCCACCGTAATCCAATCTTTAAACAGTCTGTAAATGCATTAAACTCGAATGACAATTGGACACTAATCTTATGAAATTTTGACGCTTTCTCCATTTTGGGTGAGAAGGAGTTTCAGTTAGTTTTTGTGAAAATTTGGGCTTCCAAATTCTTTTTTTATGTTCGGCTGAAGAAGAGTAAAGTATATGTTAACTTAACCTTGACAATATGCAAGACTAATTCTGCGCGATCAAAAGTTTAACCAAATCCTTTATTTTTGACATTTTGGGTGAGAAGGAGTTTCAGTTAGTTTTTGTGAAAATTTGGGCTTCCAAATCCTTTTTTATGTTCGGCTGAAGAAAGGAAAAGTATATGTTAACTTAGCCTTGACAATATGCAAGACTAATTCTGCGCGATCAAAAGTTTAACCAAATTCTTTATTTTTGGAAGGACTTTCTGCAATCTATTCTCTGTCGAAATAAGAATTTTGCTGCTGCACCTGCTATTTGGTCAAAAATTCTAGATTGTGTCAACATGTAGATGTTAATTTTATGCATAAATTGGACTATCAGTGGAATATTTCTCAATAGATCGGCTTCTATTTGTAATTTTAATACATGACTTTATATCATAGTGTAGTATGCCAGACTTAACAAATGGTACTACTGCTATACTCATTGATTTGCTTGTTGCCTTAAAAATAAACGGACAACTGATTTAGTACAAAAACATCCCTAGAGTGTTCATTTGGAAAATCCTGTACAAATAAACAAATAACATTAAGGAATTAATTTGAATGTTCAAAATTAACAGTGTACAAATATATCATAATTTATCAACTATTAGAAGAAATATGGTCTTTGAGTCAAATCATGGTGCTGGACAGGATCTTTCAAAATCGCATTCGCCATATCATTGATAATTTCTGAAAAACAAATGGATGTGTTTTCCTAATAGTATGACTTGAGTAGGGAATGTACAAAATTTTGATTACCATATCCATCACAGTTTCCTCCACTTTGTTTGCAACATTTTTTTGATCTGCAACCTTCCTTACACATTTGTCCAGATTCGCACTTTTCTAGACGACCCAAACAACGTTGTCTAGCTCGATCATGCAAACAAATGCATTTCCATCCTTCAGGTGCACCACGCAAAATCACGCATCCAAATTTATCCAAATCCGGGTCACCCCGCCATTCACAGTTGCAATTTTCTGCTGTGAGGAAAATTATGATTGTAATAAAATATCACATAATTGTGACCATTTTTAAATTACTTACCACTAGCCATAGTCACTGCACTTGCACACAATGCAAGTACAACAATAAGGCACCTCATGACTTGAATTAAGTGTAATTTTATGTTGTGAAGTAAAATATTTCGTTTTGATTTTATTTAACTTTTACTGACGTGAATTTACAGGAATATTTATGATCAGGAAGAGTCCAGCTAAACGCGTGGTCTTTATAGTCCAGATTTAACTAGACTCAGCATTATTTACTTCCTTACTCTAATTCATATTCTTTAATTTTATTTTCTGCTGACTTAATAATAATTGAAGATTAGGTAGTTGAAATGAATAAATGGTCGCATTAACAAATTTTGAAGCAAGAAAATAACTGATTTGACTTAATGTTGTCTGAATTAAGATTAAGGTCGAATACAAATAATACAACATCACAGTGGTTCAATTTTTCTTATATTTACAGAATTACTTATTACTAAATAGACGAGTAAAAACTACAAACTGTTGATGCATTTAATCAGTTATTTTTCATTACGTAACATTTTCTATGGAGTTTAAGATAAGACGAGAAGTTCTTGCAATAGACAACTTATAATGTATAAGTGCAAGCAAAATATTCTTCATTACTTTCATCGCGCCTTAGAATACTGTTGAATTAATTTACACTGTAAACAGTTAGCTATAGCTTTTAGTCATAAAATTAAATTGATTTCTCTGATTATCTAAAGAATTTGTCAGTCCAGTTGGAATAAATTTCAATTTTCTTGTTGGAAAGTTTGAATTCGTGTCAGGTATATATCTTATATGAAGTTGCTGTGAGTCAGGTTGAAAGCTAAGTTATAAATGTAAGTTAATTGTTTAAGTTGATTGATTGTGACTGTGCAAAAAGGAACATCAAATTGATAAAAACGGTAAAGAGTGAAAAATCGAATTGGTCTAATGAATTGAATTGAAAAGGTAAGCTGAACGTCTCGTCAATTGTGACCTAATTTGTAGGAAGCATCGTATTTGCGTGCCATTCTCCCAATCTGCACAATGAGTCTCTTCAAAACACCCATGTCTTCCATGTCGTCAAAGTTTTCATCAAAAATCACCACTGCAGACCTCAGATGAGTTGTCTTCACCTAATGTTCAGGAAATAAATTAGTAGTATTAACTAAATTGCCAATATAAGAACAAATGGTTGATCTTTACATACATGGGGCTTTAGTAGCTTGTAAACGCACTTTTCCAAATCTCTGAATCTGTTAAACATGTTTCTGTAATTTTTGGCATCCGTTTTTCTGACACGAAGATTGTGAGCCTGAATCGCTGTGAAATTTTCTCTTCCAACTATTGCCTTTTCCTTCTGCAATTTCTTTACTTTTAGTTTCTTGCGAACTGTCAAATGCAACAATTCCTCCCTAACTGCACTAAAACACTCAGCGTATTCTAAAAAAACAATTCTGCTCAATGTAATTTAGATTGATAAAATCTAAAAAAATTGTTCTTACCATTCAAATCATGGATCAATTGAGCTCGAGTTCTTGGCATTTTAACGAAATAAGCTTTGAAAATAAAGTTTAATGTATAGACCCGGAATTCTACTGACTAGTGCTAATTCACAAGTTACACTGGCTGAGAAGGGTGCGATATGACTAAAGTGGGCCATTGTAATTATTGTTAGTCATAGTTTTCTTGTGGCTACATTCATTAAATTTTATAGCTCCCTTTCCTTTTGGATTAGTCATATAGGCGAAACGAATGAAAAAATTTAGAACGTTGCATAAATTGGAATTAAATGATCAAAAAAATTAAAAACAGACAAATTATTATTTGTGATTGTTGTTAAGTCATGTCATGTTAGTGGTTCTCCAAATGTACCCATTAAGTTGTAGGTTGCCTCAAGAATAGTGCTTTTCCAGGAGGCTTAATATAGTCAATTAATATAATAAAAAACAAAACTAAGGTGTTAATTTCAAAAAATAAAGGAAAAATAAAAAACTGACAATAAGGAATTGTTCAAAATTAATTGTAGAAGTAACGCACAATTTATATCAACAGCTTGAAGAAATTTAAAAAGAGCATGGTCCTGCACCTACACAAATGAGTCCAGGAGCCCCGTACTCTGTCCGGAATATACTAGTCTCACTTCCTGACCGTATCTAAAAATTCTTCAAATTTTAGCATATCACCCAGTCCCAGTATTCGGATTAGCCTTATATGCAAAGAGTGTTGAAATAAATAAATAAACCACTTGAGCCTTGCATGCAATATCTGTTTATATTAACGGGCCAATTAGAATTAAACGAAAAAAGGAATTTTTTGTTGATGATTGTTATGAAGTCAATTGTTCTGGTTCCGTATCATCAGCAAAAGTTTTGTTTCCCAGGTTGTTTTTAATGGAAGAAAGGAATATGACGATATTCCCGGTTGACTGCCTTGATTGCTTGTGTAAGGTTCGACACAACATTGATATCTCCATTTATGCAGAGTGGGGTTTGCGCGAGAAGTCGCCTTACCACTCTAAGGTGTTCATCACATACACCCTAATCAAATAAGTTTACGAAAAGAAATGATAAATTGGGTAATTACGTTAGATTAAACTTACACATTTAGAGCATGCCGCCATCTTTATAAACTTTTTCACTGCATGTAACAACTTTTTAAGCTTGGCTCTCATGTTTTTATAATGAGCAAGATCAGAGANGTTTATGAAAAGAAATGATAAATTAGGTAATTACGTTAGATTAAACTTACACATTTAGAGCATACCGCCATCTCTATAAACTTTTTCACTGCATGTAACAACTTTTTAAGCTTGGCTCTCATGTTTTTATAATGAGCAAGATCAGAGACTATGGTCAGTTTATCCGCTTTGTAAGAATTCACTTGCTGTGGGTCGATTTCGGATTTCAAGTGAAACCTGAGCATGGTCATGCGCATTTCAGCTGCCTTGATGGAATCCTTTGTCATTGTACGTACATGACTGATTTCATCCAAACGATCTGTAGGGTATAACAATTAAATGTGGATTACAAATTAAACGTTAATGATTGATTAACTAAAAATCGCTGATTTTAAAAAATTACCTTCTAAACCAAGGATGAGTCTTGGTCTGTTAGACACAACAGCCATCATTATGGCCCACACTGATATTGAAGCCATGCAATTTTGTTGAATTTGATTTCAACTCAAATTTGATTTGAATTCGAACACTTTTGTGTTGCTTACTGACATACTATGACTGAAAGCTATATAACGAGATGAGTCAGTTGACACATCTGCTGAGTCATATCACTCAGCTGTGTATGCGATTATAGTGAACACTTTATATACTTCAACTCAATTTATGAGTGCAATTAAATCTTTGTCCTCCTATGTACATTATATTACATGCACATTACTACAGTGGAACATAATTTCACTAGGAAGGATGTTAAGAACAGAAGAAAGTTGACTAATCGAATCTCACTTGTATTGGTTTAAATAACTATACGATATAACGTTGTCACGCAGGCCAAACTGATTTGAAACGCAGGAACAATTCTTTAAGTTTGGTTTTAAGGATAGAAAAGCTTTAAAAGCATCGACTTTTACAAGATGAGTTGGAAATGTCCCTCAATGGAATAGTGTTTGGCGAGGTAATTATTACATTATTCTCCCTATTTTCCGATTTTCAAAATTTGAGATCGGGCTACACTCGTTTCCGAGTGGAAGCATTTTTAAACTGAAAAAAGAGTGCCCTCTAGATGAAGCATAGTAATTTTGAAATTCTGCATACATTTTCAATATGTTGGTTGGAGGCAAATGCTTCGAACAAATTAGTTGCATAACCGCTAATCATATCTCCACGATTATTTTCGCATAATTGTCGTTTAAAAAGGGATTATGTATCTCCTCCGGAACGGCTAAACGTAGGAAGACGAGAGATACGTCATTGGACGCGGAATTTGACCGGGGTGAGCAACGTCCACGCTAACGCTAGCCTGCTAGTAGTATTATTATGCTAACAGATCTATCGTGAATCATAAGCGAAATTCTAGGAACCTTTTTATTTCTCTGATAATTTTCGGACGAGAGGAAAAAGATGTACGTTGTGGGATCTCTTAGAGTGGAAATCTGTCGATTAGTTTGCGTAACTCGGTTGGTAACTTTTGGGTAGTATTTTTTTATTAGCTGGCTGACCAACTAATGTTTTTCTTCTATCTGTCCGTCCGTTCGCACTCCACAGGTCACAATTCTTGACCAAATCGAAAATTTTCTAGGATTTGAGCATTTAAGCCCTTGGCTCCCCCGGTGATCAGGTCAAGGGGATCTGGCGTCTATATAAATCAAATCAAATGGAAGCGCATATAAATTGAATATAACCAATGCAACCTTGTTTCTGAAAAAGCGAAAAAACAATCGTGTTTCACAGTCAATGGTACAAAATGGTGCTGCTTATTTTCGGCTTGTGAACACATCTCATCCTAGAGTTCTCAACCAATTTTCAAAACCTCGGCGCCAATCGACAGATCTCGGCCAAGAGACTAGGAATAAGGTTCGCTAAATTTCAAAAAAATTCTCATTCAAAAGTTACAAGGTAAATAAAAATCTGACAAATTTCTTCCATGTACTTCACGATTGATCCGTTTGACAATCTGTCATGCAAATCTGACATGTCTGCCATTCAAACGGCAGACATCAAACTAATATATTGGAAGCGTCGCTTCCAAATGATATATTTAAAGCAGATGCTTCCAACTATTGTATTAGTATTGGTTGCAAATACTTCGGTGTAAAAAATTCAAAAAATGATAATCGCCAAATTTGTATTACAATGCTTTTCAAACGACAGTCATCGAACTTATATATTGGAATCAAATGCTTCCAATATATTACTGGACAATTCTCAGCCATTCATATTTCTCATATTTCTGTCAATACTGATTTTTCGATACTTACGAGGGAAGTTTTAACCAGATAGAGGTATTACTGAAAAACATTTCCTTCTTAGAAACAAAGTTACAAAATTTACAAAAGTTGTTTGAAGTAAGATTTGTTTACATGACAACGTTATGGCAGATTGTTAGTCATACCAATATGACTGGACGCTTAACCAGTCTCTCTTACCTTCTTAAAAAAAATTTTGCACGTTTTTCGAACAAATGATGAACGAAATATGTTCTTCCCATACTTGTTTCTACTGCTTGGCTTCAGCCTGCTTCATTCCACCGTTACTACGGTTTATTTTCCAATTTTTTAAGTTAGTGAAATATTTCACATGCAAAATATGAATTATTTCACTGAAAAGTGCAAAATTTTGAAGCCACACCCATATATGGAGGCCATTGAGTACCAAATCATAGATTTTGGTAATATTTTGCATGTTTCGCACTCAAAGCCAAAGGAATTATTTCGGAAAGCCCTGACTCTAGGATTAGATGCGGTGGCAAACCAAAATTAGGCAGCATCCATTAGCATTGTGGACTTAGAAGCACGGTTGTTATTTTGCTTTTGTTGTCAACAAATATTAGTTAATTGTGGGGTTGAATACTATTATAGCAGCAGCTATATAGGCAGTTAGCGTTTTCATCTCGTAAATCGTAAAACGCAAAACGTAAAATCAATTTTACGTAATTACGTAAAATTTTTGCGTTTTACGTCAGATTTTGAGCATTTTGTGACGTTAAATTTTACGTTTACGTCAAGCGTAAAATCGACTGCGCAAAACCCAGAGCCCTCTTCTCAACATATCTGCAAGTGATACCAGATTCGAAATTAGAATGGAAAATCAAATTTGAGCTGAAAAAGACTTCCTCCTTCTTGTGACTAACTCTGTGAAAACGATGAGGAAACAATCCAAATCTGTGACCGGTCAAAAAAAGATGTCCTCAGCCACCACCAAAGAGGTCTTCATCAAGAAAAAAAGCTAACAAAACATCTGCAGTGGTAAATCTATAAATTATAATTTAGACAAGAATTCGTTTTAAAAATTCTATTTTGCAGGTCACAAAGCCAAGATTTGGATTCACAGTTGAAAAAGATGTGAACCTTCTGACCTCAGC
>WJEZ01000644.1:0-24928 GCA_009869925.1 Thalassaphorura encarpata
TTTTAAATTAGCTAAAGACATAAACGAAAAAGTTCTATACTTCAACTTTGGGAGACTTTTAACGCCATTATTCTGGGAATGCAGAGCCAAGAATTTGAGCTAAAGCTTTCCTTATGCCAACGCGTTCCAACCTTGTAGCCTTCAGAGCACGGATTTTTACTATCGAGTCTAGGATGAAATACCAGTACAGACATCCCTTAAATAGATAATTTCGCAATTTTGCATCAAGTTAAGCCCGTGAAATTGCAAACTTCTTTTAAAGCTTCATTACAAATCTAATAGTTTTTTAAGTTAGAATGGTTATGCTAAGTTTTCGTATTTATTTGGCGTTGATTTCCTCAAATCTTTTGACTTGAAGATAAACTGACTTCACTGAAATATTTCAACTAAGAGACTCAAATTATCTAATCTGAGGAGTGTTTTAGACTTAGCACACGACAGGCAAGGCGCTGAGTCAGAACTTTGTTGTGTAATTTTTGTTCTTGTCTTTCCTCAATCCACTACAAAAATTACAACGCACGTGTATCGCCTTCGTTTAGGAATTTTACTTAATAAATAATAAAATTAAGCAGGAAGGAAAGAGTTCAAGCCAAATCTCTCTTATCTGAGTGATCAATATTTTTAAGGTTTGCTCTTGGGTTGCTTTTTGTATTACATAAAAGCCACCAGTTCAAATCTCCACGGAGTTAATCAGGGTCAAAAAGTCAGCATGATCCCTAAAAATGTTCATCATTCTTTCCATTAACCCTTCCTTACGCACGGCAGGATAACTTCCATGCCATGGGCTTTCAGTCTTAAGACTTTTCATTCCCAATTATTTATGTTTAATTAAGCTTCAGTGACTTAACTCATTGCTGTAATATATTGAACAAAGTGCGTGAGCAGTACACCAGTAGTGCGAAAGCCATTAGTCATCCTTCATCACGTTGTTAACAATAAATGACGGTGTACGTGCTCAGCCCTAGTAGAAGTAAGTAGGGTTCCTCATAAGAAAGGGATGAAGTGTCGAAATGTAACCAGTGCGACTGCGACCGAACAACTTTTGAAAAATAATTCATTCTGATTTCAACCAACCTTTTCTTTTTTATCCAGGTAATGTGATTTCAATCGGTGAGTCACACTCCTTTCGGTATGAAGCCCCGCAGCGACACTTGATGATGAATCAATATCCTCATCCTCATCACCAGTATCATCAGGTCCAGCACCAACAGTACAATTCAAATTCGACTTACTCATCAACCCCTACAACAACTCCTGAAGAGGAATCTCCCTATGCAGTCATAAGGCCAGGTAAGCTTAAATTGTTAATACTTTCAACCTCTGCACTTTCAACCCTCGCCTAGTCATTCAGAAGCCCAAAGGTAGTTTACTATCAGGATTTTAGAGTTGCTAGCATATTGCAGTTGAAAAACGAAGTATTTGTACTTAAATTGTAATACTTTCAACCTCTGCACTTTCAACCCTCGCCTAGTCATTCAGAAGCCCAAAGGTAGTTTACTATCAGGATTTTAGAGTTGCTAGCATATTGCAGTTGAAAAATCGAAGTATTTGTTTTTATAATGGAATTATTATGTTACATTTTTTAATACGTATGAAAATACTAGAGGTTCGCACGCGAAGTAAAAAAAAATTCAATTGCATGGCATGGCGACCCATTTCCTGAGAACCTACAAGACAGAATTTGAGCTGAGTTCTGTTGTATGCCAAAAAAATTACCTGTGTCTGCCGAAAGTAACTTTGTTGTTCAAATAATATGCAACCCTTGCTTTTCCTGTTCAAATGATGAGACGCCTTAATGGACGGATGGGTTAAGCCGAGCTAGCGTTATCTTTCCTTGCGACGCAATGGGCACATAAACATAGATTAAATGCAAAGGTAGACATAGCGTGGAAAGTGCATAGAATAGGCTTAAGTTTACAACTCCCGCTAGCATCAATTTGTAAATAGCTAAAAAAAGATAAGTGATAACTAGTTTGATAAATAAAGTTGATGGAAAAGACGAAATATTTGAAGCGCTGCGTTCGGTTCAGAGCGTTATCTTTCCTTACGACGCAATGGGCACATAAACATAGATTAAATGCAAAGGTAGACATACGAGTGTGGAAAGTGCATAGAATAGGCTTAAGTTTACAACTCCCGCAAGCATCAATTTGTAAATAGCTAAAAAAAGATAAGTGATAACTAGTTTGATAAATAAAGTTGATGGAAAAGACGAAATATTTGAAGCGCTGCGTTCGGTTCTCGGTCCCTGAACATGAATTCACGGTGTGCAGTTAGTTATCTCTCAAAATCCTCTTCACACTTTTGAAAGGGTGAAAAAAATACAAGGAACATTTTATTGTTCGTTTGATGTGGACAGACAAAAGTTTTGACACTTGCCAGAGCTAGTGCTACGAATGCATATCGTTACCGCGGTTTGGTGTAAAGTGCAACTGAAAGTTTTACTGAGTTCTTGAAAATTAACATTGTAGTAGAAAAGCAAAAGTAATTACCGGATTCTGCGAAGGTATGTGAGAATAGTCTACACTTTGACGAACCTGGAGAAGCTAAATTAATTTTTGCTGAATCGAATTACGTTTACGTTAATACATAGGAGACCAATACCACCGTAAATAACACAGGAAGGCTTAGTCCCGTCACATCCAAGCGCACGAATGACATTTAAGTGAGAATTTTTCACTCCTAATTTTGATTTTGAATACAATGATTGCCATCCCGGTGATAAATTATTACATCCATCACCCATCTAAGATTAGGTAGTGAGAAACATGATGGTGGGTTAAATTCTAGGATTAAATGACTTGCTTATATTGGAAGGACTTGGGAGTTGGGACTTCTCCAATGTAATCTTAGAAGCTAAAGTTACTCCTGCATTAGCGAGGAAAGAGACAAACCTTATAGCCCATAGCACACTCGCTGACTCAAGTATCAAGTTTCACTTTTTTCTATTCTCGGGGTTTTTGATTGACAGGACCGGGTAATCCTTCCCTCTCTGCGGGTGACGTAAACAGGAATTCATCCCGGACAATGGGTTTAATGGAAACTCCTTCAGTCATGACACAGGGAATTCATCCCAAGAAACTTCTTCTAAATGGCAATGGAAATGAAAATCCTGCCCTCCCACAAAGCAGATCAACACTAGGGCCAGATTTTGGGAATGGAAATGGGAAACAATTTCGAGATGGACTTGAAAGTGAAGGTTTTGTGAATAAAGTGGCGAGGTTTGAGTACTTGACTCATCACAACGGCGGCGCCGGGAATAATCATAATTACCCCATAGTTCCTGTTAATCACGGTGGGCCCAAGTATTCGCGACCCAAGGCTAAAGGATTAAGTTATTCTGAAGCAGGTGACTACTCCGAGACTCCTAATACTAATAATGCTTCAGATCCTCCTGTCCTCACTTCCCCATCACCTTACTACAATGGATACAATAGCCGGCGCCCCTATTATACCAATTTTAATAATAATAATAATACTCCGAAGATGAGGAACCCATACAACACCAATGCATTCAATAATAATTACACGGAGGAAGGAGAGGCGTCTAGTCCTAGTTTGAGTCTTCTGACGACGACGACGACTTCTCATTCATCACCCAGTCCACCAGATTCCCTTTACTCAAGTCATTCGTCTTCCAATAACAATAATAACCCAAGTACTATTTCCCCATCTTCTGCGTCGTACTTCTACGAAGGAAATGAAACCGGAAGTTGTAGCACAAATGGTGTGAATGGTCATCAAAGTAGTGCAGAAAGCCCAAGTGAGAGTACAAGTGGTGGAATTTCCGAATCCAATACAATTAGAAGGAATTTTGGCTGCAGTTGGAGTTCTAGTGCAGCAGTTTCAGAGCAAAGTGGATCTAGAGAACAACATGAAAGAGAAATTGCTTGCGAGTACCTCCTGGAAATGAAAAGAAAACAGGTACGTTGGAAAATAATTTTTGCAATTATTAAACATCAGAGGAAAAGTAGAACTTTCTGGAAGCTTTACTTTTCTACTTTGTACATTTCCATTTAAGGTCGGTTACAAATAATGCTGGTGGAAAATTTTACAAATGACTATGTTATACTAGGGTTAATTTTTCCGTAATCTTTGTTTATTCTGCTAATTTGGTTTTTAGGATGCCTGGTTAGACAATTGTGGTTAAGTTGATAACACGACCTCAATTTTGTTAAGGAAATCCCCATGCATAAATTTATACTTCAACGCAAAATCTGGTGCTGAAAGTCAGCTATATAAAGACTGTAGGAAAGAGGCTTTGATTTCGCATTTCTCTCTCTACGGTGTGGTTATAAAATATTTATTGCTCGATTGGTTTTGATGTGTGATTTAATATGAAAATAGGCTGAAGAAGCTCGACTCTCAGCTCAAGCCACGGAACGTGCAGAGAAACTTCGGTTGGATGAAATCCTAGCCATGTGTTTGGAATACGAGGAACAAATATCTCGTGAGATTGAAGAGAAAGCCAGAGAAATTCCAAAGATGCACCAGCAGGAGCAGCAAGAGGGAACAAATGCTGACTGCCAATCCCAAGACTTATCTTCCTTATCATCCTATTCTCCTGGGGAATCCCAGGGGTGCCCTGGATTCAATCGTCAAGATTCCCTCAAATCAAATTCCAAACCATTCTCTACCACAAATTCTAGTTCAAATTCATTTTCCAGTACAAATGCCAGTAGCCCCACTACCTCAGGACATGCCTCAAATTCACATTCTTATAGCAGGTAATTAACAAGGTTATTTATGAACCAACAGAAAAGTATTAAATACTGATTACAGGCGCCAGTGATCTACGTAGTAAAAGCAATTGATAAGATAAGAAAAATGACGCCATGCATTGAAAACGAGGCTAAATAAATTTAATTACGGAGTAGAAAATTGGTTTCATCTCTCGCATGACCAAGTACAACAGCAATCTAATAGAAAATGATAAGAAAAACTTCAAATTGGATCTGGCACACTATTTTGCTGTTTTTCTGAGAACTTATATTTTTAGCAGATTATGGCTATTGGCTATGAAACAACTTGAGCTTAAGTATACATACGCATAATTTGTTTTCGGAAGAATTCATGATCCGTGAAATGGGATGATGATGGATTTGAAATTATACGGTTCAATTCCTTCTAGAAGGAAATTAGGCCGATCTTCATGTATAAACGAGGGAAAGTAAGAGGCAGAGGTTCAAATTAGATATCGCTTACTGCAGCTACAACCTGCTTCCTCGCGTCACTATTGTGTTGCCTGTTTGCTCAAGACAATGGGCGCATGGCGATAAATTAATGTAAGATATGCGCTAAGGGGAGGGAATGCATATTATGATAACGTATACACATTATTAACGCACTTTTAATTTTCTTCCATGTACACAAGTGGGCGGATAATAATTTCATTTCATTAGTTCATGGGCGGAAGTTTTTTTTTACTAATCTTAAATCCACTGGGTTGGAGTTGTAATTAAATCTGTAATATTTGTTCATCATAGGATCAAAACAAATGGGTCTCTTCCCCGAGAGAAGAAAGCCATCATTTCTTTGACTCAACAAAGTCAGAGTCCTGTTCTATCTACAATCAACCATCATCACCAAGTGCCAAATTCTTCTCAAAATGGAAGAGAAGATTCTTCAACTTCCTTTGCAAGCCTTGAGAGTAATCCAACAAGCCTACCTAGTAGCATGTGTGCAAGTTTCATGAGTCCACAAAATAGTTTTAGTGATGATGTATTTTCTCCAACAAGTTTATCACCAGACGAATCTAAACTTCTTAGCCCACCCGCAGACCTAAAAATGATTCGCAGTCCTTACGAAAATGTTTATTTAGTCTCTCGGAATGGAAGCAATTTTGTAGCTGCGGCAGATGAGCCCGATTCTCCCTCGCCTTCTCATGTCATGAAAAGTCGGATCAGGACGTTGCCATCTCTTGGAATTACTGTACAAAATCATCATGAGTCACAAAATGGATACATCAGACGCCCGATTATCACAACAGTTGTTGAGCCAAATAAGTCCAATGGAATTGCGAAAACACCTGAAAAGCAACAAGAAGTACGAAGCGTTACCCCACCGAGCTCTACGTCAAGTACGAGCAAATCCAAACTTTCCGTTTCTTTCTCAAATTCAGTTGTTGAATTTGATGACAAGTCACCAACAGGGTTAAGTCCGAAGGTATTGTCGTCTCCTCCTGAATCATCAAGTAGTGGAAGGCTGAAATCTTCACCAACTTCTGCAAGTACAATGAGAAGTGTGGCAGCTGAAGTCGAGGTACATGTAGCAGCGTCTCAGGATGTTTGTGGACGAATTGAGTCACCTTCTCATTGGAACTCGAATCACACGACGGTCGTCACGTCCTCTCCCAATAATGTACAACAAATAAAAAATTCCAATCTTAATGGGGGCCCCATACATAAAACGACGGAGGGTGTATCAGCCAGCCGCAGCTCACCCAAGGTACGTACAGATACATTCATAAAATAACCGTTTAGCTCTATTATTACTCTCTAATTTGCAAGTTGAGCTGGTACTGAACTTGGCTTTGTCGCCGCATGGCTGCGGAAGGGTTAATTTACGCTGCTGTCTACAGTTTCAGTGTCATGCCTTTTAAATTTCAAATAATGCTGGTCTTGTTATGATTCTAGACGAAGTCATTCCCAGAGAGTTTTCCACCAGAGGAGCACGTGAGGAGGTTGAAAGTTGAGATTAGTAGTTTGGAGCAACAAGAAATGGAAGCATTGGCTGAGGTAAGGAATTCTTCCGTGAAGGAAATTCAATTTATTATTTTGAATCGTGTTTATGGTAATGGCAAGGTTTTCACGTATATTATTGAAAGACTTTCAAGTGAAATAAGTCGTACAATTTTTGTCAGAAATATTCCATGATAAGCTATGGTAGAAATTCCAACGTCGCAAGAATTTGGCAGGAATTTGCTAAGAATGTGAATCAGAGATATAAAGTAGGACTGACCACAAATTCATTCAGATTTGCATCCTTGAGAGCAGAGAGGGACAAAATGGAACTGGGTTTATTTAAATTGGATTCAATTCTAATCTCTCAATGTAATCCTTTTTCTATTGAATAGATGGAAATGGAGAAAGCTCTTTTGATCGCAGAAGAGAAGTCTGTTGGGAGTCAACTTGAGTCAGAAAAGATTGAAGTGGAAGAGCTGAAAAGGAGCTTAGCCGAGATGGAATTAAACTTGCGGCGATGGAGAGAACTCAGCTTAGATGCAATCTTTGAAATTAGGACAAAGTTGAGGTCATCAGAGAAAGAATTACAAGGGTTGGAGGAAATTCACTCTTCCTTCCGTGGGTCCACCGATGAGGAAACTGTCCTTTTAGAGAAAATCAAAGGATTACATGAGCTAGTTGAAACACAGAGAAAGGTAAAGGACCATTATTACGCATTCCAAGAACTCTTGCGACATTCATTTCCTTCCTTATGCACGTGTCACTATTCAATTTCAACTTCCTTCATCTTCAAATATTTTCATCTGACCACTTCCTTGTCACAATTAATTAGAGGTATCTTTGATTACGTCCGGAAGAAATGAATTCAAAGAGAGATTCCAATAAGCAGTGGTTCTTTCGCTCCGCTTATTTCTTTGAATTGATTTAATTAGGCTATATGGTTGACTGCCTACCCTCAGAAATGTCGTATAAGTTTTATGAATAATATTGTATTATACGTAGGCGTATGAAGATGCGGAATTTCGTCATATGGAGGAAGAAGTTGATAAAGAAGCCCAGAAGGACGACTTGTCAAAAGCACTTGGAGAGGCTGAGGCAAAACTTTCTGAAACAAATGGAGCCGTAGAACAACTCAAGGCTCAGAGTCGACTCTCATTTACATCATCTTCCAAAGAAATTCAAAATTTGGAGAAAAGACGTCAAGAGTTGATCAAAGAACTTCAACGGGTAAGTTTGTACGACATATGACGATTTCCAACCAAAATTTTCCATTTAGACTCAGCGGTAGGCAATGCAATTGTCTTCCTTTCCTCCAAAAGACAATTATTCAATTCAGGCCAAAAGCCAATTAAGAAGATTTAGTTCAAAAGCCAATTACTTTGATAGGAGTTTTCTTAAGATGAGTGCAAAATTCAGTTCCAGGAAATATGTGGGAATATGGTGAAAGTGGGTTTTATTATAATATGGTTTACTGCGTCATCTTTTAGATGTGGTACAGGGAACGAAAATAGTGCAAACTCGCTTTCGTTAGATATATTGTTTATTTCCTTCTCTTGTTGCTTCCTGTCGAAGCCGAAAATAATAATAATAGTCAATTTCAGCAAGTAATCAATTGTCCACAGTGACATTTAATAAAAGGAGTTCCCGGAAATGTACATATTTCTTAATTCCTGGTATTCTGATCTTTATTGCGTATATTTTAGGATCCGCCTACATGTTTGTCTTTTTTCAGCATCGAGAAACCATGTCAATTGCAGACAACGCCAGTGCATCAAATGAGACCAGTTCTGACTCTGATGATGTAAGTTACATTTTCAATTTTGCTATCTCCGATATTCGATGTAACCTGTTATTTTGTATTGATTTCAGGGCAGAAACGTAGACCTGGAAGAAAAATTGAGAACGCTCACCATCAATACTTCCGCAGCTGACAATGCGGAACATATTGAAAAAATTAAGTCTAGGTCTCCCATTGATCCTCAAATGGGAACAGTTGGCTTGAGGACCTATGACACGCTTAGAGAGATTGAGCGGAATCGGGAATTTCATTTGAATGAACAAGGTGATATTAAATTTACTCTACCCATACTCGATGGGTTTTTTGGAAGTTGAATTTATTTCAGCAGATTTATTGAGCTGATATGCGTTGACTACTTACTGATCTATTTTCATTTCCTGAAAATCGGAATTAATGAATGCCCATTGCAGATGAATTTTTAAAAACAAGTTGATAATTATTGTATACATGAAACATACTGAAAGCTGCTATCTTATAATTTATAAACTTAAAGCAAAAATTCTTTCGTTAATTTCTTTGTCTCCCTAGTATTTTGTACAAAAGGAAGCTAGGATTGTAGGAGCAAAATTTCTCACTGGTACTTCTTGTGGGGATTCGTTGAACTAATATCTTACTAAAAGTTCACAATTTGTTCACTACAGGCGTTCAAATGCTGGAAGAGGAGAGAAAGCGGGTTCGACAACTACAAAAACGGGTTCAAGATGCCGTGAGGGAGGAATGGGAAGCTTCCCGAAAAACCCGGAACAACCAGTGTCAATCCTTAAATTCTGTGGGAAGTGAGGATTCAACACAAACCATTTCAGATACGCCAACTGACAGGTGAATCTAAAGTGTTACATTATTACATTAGACTACTTTTTCCTAACGTTGAGCTGAGTTGAAAGTTTGAGAGGTGCCAAATTACCCTTAGAATTTATTTCATGACAGCACTTCCATCTGACACGATTAACATGTCTTTTCAACTTTCAATTTTGTCACTGAAGCTTGAATTCTCACTATAAATGCTGCATAAATACTATAAACGCGTTTATAGTAAACTGTATATACTATAGCTTGTGTTGATTCTAACTTTCTCAATTTAATTTTAGTTTAACTTGTTAAGAAGGCTATTTTCAATCGGTATATCTATTCAGATAGACCAGATATCATGTATATTTCGATGGAAGATTCATATTACCTGATACCAGACAAATATTCAGCTGTTAAATTTGGATTACTAGGTTGAGAGCATACTAACTATCCAGAAATGATCTTGATCAAATGGGACTAGTATCAGGAGTAGAATTTCTAGTTTCAGAAAAGTCTGTAAAGCATAGCAATACAGAATTTTGAATAGATGGTTCACTTAATGAAACTTGACGTCTGGATGCATCTTACATCATACAATTTTAAATTGAGTTCACAAATACGGAATACACATATTGGGCTGGCTGACATATGTTTAGCATTCAGGTTCAACTCTACATCCGATGCTTGTAATATTAAAAAGAGAGCGCGGAAGGAAAAGATGCGTCTTGGGTGCAGGAAATGTCTACTGGCCGATTAATCATCAATCATTCGCATGATTACCTCCTGCGTATTCACTGCAATATGGAAACATCAACTAGTATCCAGTCAAAGGAGTCAGTATCCCCTACATTAATATTCCATTCTATTCATTGTGTTCGGTGTCACGCTTACGCTTTTTAAAAAAGTCAGTTTTTGAAAATACGAGCATCTTGATCCGTTCTCTCTGACACAACGCATGCATAATATTTTTACTCATGTGGTGTGCATGTGCAGCCCAGTAAAAAATTGCATTATGGTAAACTTTCATACCCGATTGCAATATTCATCCATTTTTTCATACATGAAAATATTTCCATCGGTTTTCCAACCATTTGACTTGCCTTTTGATATGTGAAATGCAATCTTACTTCTCGAATTCTTTTTCTATTTGAATGCTTCTCGCTCGTCTTTTTTGATCTAATAATTTTTATTTGTTGCTGCTTCGGTAGAGGCGAAAGAAAAGAAAATAGAAGTTGCTCCGCCAGAGTTTGTTCGAATGCTCAATTTATTCTAAATCGGATTTGCTATACTTGATAGCTTTGCATAACATTTATTTAAAGTAGGGCATTGCCAGATTGACCTCGTTTGGAGGCGTTGAACATACATGCACTTCATATTTGAAAGTACGACTTGACCGAGGACAAGTCATAGTCGAGGTCGTATATGATAGGAAGTATCAGGAATTGCGACCATCAGCCGACCGTAGCAGGTTATTTTATGCCAATTTAACAAAGAAGGTTAAGATGTGTCTTGACAGCTTCGAGCTTGACTGAGCATAAAAAATAAAATTGTGAATTTGGAGCAACCTCGTTGTAAATATAGATCATAATTTTGTTTCAAAACGACTGAAGATCGAATGCACGTGATAGCCCCAGAGGGCTTACTTTCTCGTGTTTATAACGAAACCCGGATATTTTTCATTTTTTTAAAGAAATTTGATCCGGATGTTAGACTTGAGGAATATACATTATCCTTTTGAATGCTTACACTTGTACGGAGGAGGAAGAAGAAACAAACAACACACCTCCATGCATTATTCAAACACATGTGTCACATATGTCACAGCATAAGATCGGATTTGAGGGCCGCATCAACTCAACTCAACATGCCCTCGCCTTACAGCTTTCGTCTTGTGAAAACCAATCCATTTTTTATGTCAAAGCAAAAGGATTGACCTACATTTTTAATACTATGATGGACTGACAAGGAACTGAGCAATCAATAGATGTTCTGTCCTAAGGTTGTGTTTTTGGGAGATTGGATCTTGTGCGGTGAAAGTACAATTGTGCGAACCAGGGGATCCTTTATCCGCCATTTCTTTTTACCTGTACATGAGGGATATGGCTAAGATTATCCGCTTCTTTCAAGCACGATGAATGGATTGGCAAACCAAAAGTCTTCAATTCGTATAAGGATAGCTGAATCCACCTTTTCCAATATTTTCATATTCGCTGCAGCATCTGAAAAGAAAATTGAATGCCAGAAAAATGAAAGACAGGCGGATCAATACACCTTCGATATCGTGAAGTAAATCATAAGTACACAGTAGTAAACAGGAATCATCTTTGCTTTTCCATGTATTTTATGTTATGCGATTAGTTAATTTTTTGTATTATTAATGCTTTGTTCCGAATTATTGTTTTCAGCGGTGGGAACAGTGACGACACGTCCGACAAGAGTGCCACACAGTCCTTTTCAACGACGGATATGAGTCTCAACGGGAATGGGAGTGGACGAGGACAAAATTCGTACGACTTGTGTCAACAGGTTAGTACTGTCGTTACTTTCCATTACTGCCTCACAGAACTAACCCTTGCAATTTTGACAAATAGTCTTGTTTAGACTCTTGCTAAAAATAAGCTTGAGGAGATTGCAAGATAGAATTGTGTAGTAGCAGGGCAAGAAATGGACGAGGAAAATTCCAGTCTCGAGTGCATTTTGAATATTTAGATCATGTCAGAAATTTTATTTTTTTTTAGATTTTTTATTTTTAAATAAGGCTTGCTGTCGCTGACATGGACCTATTATGTGGAATTTGGTTTACTTAATCTAATTTCTGCTTCTACTCATGTCTTCTGAATTTCTGACAAGGTCTCATAAGCATAGCCAACCGGACATGCAGACAGACGCTTTTACCCCCTTTTAAGAAACCAATGCTAAGCATTAAAGTTTAAGTAAGTTTGAAAAGAAGACAGCTGAGGCGTTATTTGAGAGTGTGTCAATAGAGCTAAAAGGTTTTCCTGCATAATTTAAAGAATTATGCACTGCCGCACATGTCTGCTTTAGAGTAGACCCACTACCTCATAACTTAAGTTATCAAGGTGCTGACATCCGGGCGGTTTACGTTTGCATTCATATCTAAAAGCATACCACTGGATTCTGCATTTGGCACATGAGAACTACACATGTACATGAAGTGCACCAATAAACACATTTGGTGCATTAGTTTCGTAAGAGTCAAATGTAAATTGTGAGGCAAGTGCCGAGTATTCTTAAAGGGAAGTTCAGGCAGTAAATATATAACCCATGTGTGCAGCTGTCACCCGGTAAATCATACCTTGCTAAGCAGAATATGTCCTACGATGCGACCTTATGATGAGAAAACTTGTGTTAGTCAACGTTAATAATATTGCCAAGAGCGAGACTGCAGTAGAAAGTATCATGCTCTACTTATGCTATTCTCAGCTCCTCCTGAAATCTCATCTCAATTTAAATTCTGTTTGCAAGCAAACACAATTTTGCAAAGGGGCATAGCTAAAAAATAGCACTTGTGCGATAAGGTTGCTCAGTTAAATTTTCAGGAGAATAAATTGTGCCAGCAACAACGGGTGTAATGAGCATAATGTATAATGGCACAGTAAGGTACTTTCTCCAGAGAAAGAACATTTCTTCTTATACTGCTCGCGAAAGAAGGTCCAATTTACACCAGGCTATGTTACGTGATAAATTCATTAAGTCGTCTCAGTTACTTTTTCATTTTCGCACTAGTATAGTAAATAAAGTTCTTTCATTCTCGTTTCGGGCGCCTAGGGCTATTTCCAAGAGGATTAGGCTTATTCTCTGTAATGTACTTGGGATATGGGAGCAGATTCTGTATCCATTTGCATATCAATATCCTCCAGCATTTTCTCCTATTCCTCGAAATTAACAAATTTGCAATTTGAATTTATTTTGCTCTCTGTCTGTCCGATTTTAAAATTCGGGAATGGATTGTGTGTGCATAAATTTAAAACGTAGAGGGGATATTTTCAATACGAAGCTAAATTCTATTCCATAAAATCGGTACTGTGTAGTCGACGATGCTAAGCGGATGTGGACATTTGGTCCAGATTTTATTTCCTGTCAAGGCAATGTAACGAAACTGTATTACTTTGCTGCGTGTGCCTCCCGCTTGAACATTACATTATATGGAATATGTATGCAAATTCAATTTTGTCCTTCACTGAGTTGTCCAAAACCATTCCTTCTCCCAAAATACGAGAGAAAGTAGGACGGAAGGGGATTGTGTTTATTGACCCGAGTTGAATTGTGGCTTTAGGCTTTGAATGAGTGACATTCAGGGCGGGAGAGAGTGTGGATTGTGGATGTGGTGTAAATTCTAGAATTCCCATAGTTTTATGCGAACGCAAACAAGTGGAAGGTAATGCTAAGTCTCTGAATGGACGCAAACCAGATTGTAGTACTGGTTCGGTAAGCCCGTACGAGTTGACAAGGGTGTGCTAGTGAGTGTTGATTTTTATTTAAATTACTGATTTTATATAAATTTGCATACAACATGTACAAATATATCTTCTTGGAAGATTCAATTTCAATGCGGTAATTTGCAAAGTAGTAGATATTTTGATTTACTAACATTTTCGTTGGATTTTCCAACATTTCTGTAAAATTCGGTTAACATTGGGCAGGTTCTTCTTGCGAGCCAATAAGCTTGTACATCCGCCGTTAGTTGCTGTGTCCCAACTCAGGAGTAATTTGAGCTTTGAGGGAAAGATTTTACAATCACACCACCAAAATCATTTGAATACTTTCCTTCTGCCCTTTGCTTTTACGCACAAACGAGTTTAGTGGATTTGCCAAAATGTGAAATCCGGTTTCACTCTCCCTCGCGGAACAAATTTTCTGCCTAAGTGAATTACTGTTTGTCCTTTCCTTCCTTCCTCTCCTGACTAGTGAGAGATGGAATGGCAATGGCTTAGCAGCATAGTGTCCGTCCACACATCCACAACCTGATGACAATCGACTGTTGGGTTTATTGCAAATTAGAGGCCAAACACTGAGGAAGGACTGAAATACAAGATGAGTGGGATGGAAAACACAGAATAGCAGGAGGGAGTAGATATAGGCGAAGTATTACGTTTCAGTTTTCTACGAAGTTTGCATCATTTGACTGGTAAACCGGATACCCGGGTTGTTTGGTTAATCCAGCCAGAATCTTGGGATTCTTTGAGATTGACTTAATATTTTTGTTTGTCTTCCTTCTATCGTGTAATGACTAGTCAGTCGGAGTAGGAAGTCGTAGGAGGAAAGGTTAGAGTTTGATAAGTTTTGTCAAATTGCCATTAAAATTTTAATGATCCCGAAAATTATCCGTCAGGTAGGGTTCAGGTTACCGTTAAACCAGAATTTTTCGAAATTAAGAGGGACAAACAGAAAAACTTTAACATGGGCTACAAAAGTACATTTGATGAGATCGAGTTAAACAAGGAAGGCATTGTGTTATATATGTGATAGTTGAGCCATTTTAGGAAATAGGATCTTGTCCAGATATAAATCCAACTGTCGTTCCTCCAGTTCACTCAATAATGTAATGTGAGTGAGGTGAAAGTAGATGAGGGAAAGTGCGACTGCTGCTGGCTACTGTGTTCTAATCATACAGTGCACACATGTTCCACAGAATAGGGTCGAATCGAATCCATTCCACAGTTGCATCTAGTACATAGAAACAGATATTTTCCAATGTCTCTTCGTAGGCAGTGGTTGGGCAATGCTGCTGCTATTGCTAGGATCACAATCACACTTTCGATTTACGGATAATTTCCTGGAGCGAAAGTTTCCCCAGATTCATTACGTCCGCTCTTCTCTCGTGGAAAAGGTAGGGGGAGAGGACTTTATTTCTGCCAGATAGTTTTCAAGAAGATTCAATACCTATATGCTGCAAGGGTGTGAGTTTATGTTACAGTCAGGTGGCTATAGATATAACCAAATTTAATACGTAAAGTATGCCCTTACCTATGTCAAAAACGAAATGAAACGAAAGTCAAATTAAAGTTTCGGAAGATATGACAATTCATAGGCACAATCACGCAGTTGACCTGCAATGAGCTCAGATTCGTTTAAATTTCCATTTTTCTGGAATTACTTTGAAATTATTACTGCTCGTGTTGGAAATGTTTGTGAGGGGAATTGACAGGGGAGCAATTCAAATATTTGTCTGGAACGTCAACTACTTTTTTCGGGTCAGTCAACCAAGTCAAGCTTAGCTGGGAAGTTAGTTTTTGACTTTTTCCCCTCATGCGACATCTGAGACGTGACATTTCTCCTGAAGTACTCCCCCATGCCCGCTGTGCCCACTCTGTCATGAATCACAGCGGCAGACGGACGAACCTCGAGATCACTTTTGATGAGATTTCCCTGTAATTGTCCTCAATTGAAGATTGAAGCGTGAAACCCTCACATGATTCGCTGCATTGGTCTCATAATGGCTCTCATGTTGCGATCTCAATGTCCAACACTCACGACCTAAAATCATCCGAGACTCTTCAAGTGTGATGGATAATAATCATAAGGGGAAATGGTGGCAGTGGAAAGTGCTAGTCAATTCGATGTGGGTCTTAATGTGAAAAGTGACGGTCATGACGTGTGAGACCTAGCCGGAGTTTTTGAAAGTAATGGAGTATATAGTGGGTAGTTCGAGGTTATGATCTGTGCCCGGCAGTCCAATCTTTGGTCGAGGATCTCCAGGAAAACTGGATGTAATGATGATGAATCGGTGAAAGGTGATGATGATGATGATTATATATAGAATATCTACTAGCCCAACCCTCCAAGTCAGTTCCAGCACCAAAATCATATTTTATGAGTTGGGAGTTCAAACTTGAGAAACCGAAAAGAGCAATGCGTTGGAGTTTAGTTCAGGATGTCAATTCAATAGCTTCAGCAAGCTCCTTGGCTAGACCCAGTTGCTCTAAATCTTAGGATAGGAGCAGAAATGAAATGAGCACTTGAGAACTCATTGCCAACTTAACCTGTTTTTGAGGTCTGGTGTTGAGGAATGGGTAGATTCATCCTCCGTTTAATTCAGCATTTTGGCACGAGATCCTAAAACTCGGCACAGTACGATGCATTTTGAATATGCTCTCTGTTTCTCCTAATCGTTTCATAAAATCTTTGTCATCTGCATAAAGGAAGTAGGAGAAATCCCGATGAAATGGGCTTCGTAAGGATTTTGAATGGTAAGCGGTATAGAGTATTCAAAATTTCTAGAGCATCCACCCGTAACAACCCGATGTAAGATCAGATCGCAAGATTTACGCATTTAAATCTAAAATGTCTATGTCAGTTCTGATGTGATGGATGTCTACAATTGCGCAGTATTTGGTTATTTTTGAATTGAAAACTTCCTTCTTGATAAAACTAACAAATTAGGACATTTCCATTACTCTCTATCTCATCTTATATTACGAAACAACAAATCTTCTTAAAGTATTGAGGACGAGTTGAGTGAGCCCTGGATCTTTGAGGACATCTCTCCGAGTCATTTCTTTTGATGCAAATGCCCGAATCGTTGGTCATGCCAAGTCTACGAAGAAAAAAAGTACTTTTAGGCAAGGTATGGAATCTTATGTCATGTAAATGAATCCAAATCGTTAGAATGAGGTGACGCTATATATATTATGAAGTTTTTATGTGCTTTTACTTTTTATACTGCTACTGTGGGTGTAGACTTCTTGCTGTCTTTGAGCTGTTCGTTTAAAATAAATTATTTTACGCCCCAGACCAGCCCGTGCATTTAGTTCACAATTCAAAGGATGCAGCTGCCAAACTAAACCCCCAACACTTGCCTGCTTTTCTTTGCCTGTGGAGTCAAAATCGAGCTTTGTAAATGTAAATTATATAATTTATAATCCATGTCTCATTTAAAGAGGAGTGTCTTCTCGGAGTGAAAAAACTGTCAGTCGGGTTAAAAGTGAACATGTTCATCTTATCTTCCTCCTCTCCTCTCCACGACCAACCGCCCATCCGCTCTTTCTTCCTTCTTACATTTGGCACATTTACTTATTTTAACTCAATAACATTGTGATTCTGAGTTTAGTTTCACCTTCAAAGTTGGACGAAGAAGTGCTTGGGCCATTCGTTGCTTCGATCTGTATTTTTCTAAAAACCGATAAGTCCTAACTTTAACTGCGATATAACTTAAACTCATTGGCATTTCCGGATAAATCAGCATGGGCATATCTATGGCTGTGTCTGGATTCATTTACTTTACATCTTTTGTGGAATTTGGGGCTACGTCGTTGAAACAGTGCGTGATGACTAAAGTTCCAACGAACAGGATTTCATAATAAAATTTTCTGCTTCAATAAAGTGAACACAATTGTAGGAAACCAGACTAATTAGAAATACAATTTGTGTTATAATGCGTCCACGTGTCAATTGAGATTTTCCAAGAAAGTATTCCTACTGCAAGGTGTAATCTTTGGAACCTTGAAAAAATATTTGATTTTTTATTACCCTCTGTCACTCGTCGTTAACGGGTTGATTAATCAGAAAAAGGGAGAGAAGGAAAGTCGCTTTGGCGGAACTAGTACCCATAATCAACCCCTTCATCATCATTTTATTTTGACTCGTGCAAACTTTATCACCTCATCACCACACCACAGGCCGACGACCAGGAAAGCCGAAGCATGTCACTCATTTGGATGAACGCTATGAGGGGCTGGAAGACACCGCATACCCGTCGGAAAGTCAAAGTACATTAAAATTGAGTTATAGCTCTAGCCCTAGTATTAGGAAGGAACTAAGGATTAGGTAGTCGTACTTTCTACAAGGCACTAGGGAAGCAATTAGTTCATTTTATCGCGTAGACTAATCAAGTGTCAAACTCTGAACTGGTGGATATTATATATTTTATGTTTTAGGCCATTATTAAACGTACCACCCACCTTGCTTAGGCGTATGACGCTCTTTAGAGCTTCCAAATAATTAATCGTTTGGATAGACAGCAAATTTTGCGATTGCGTTTGATAGGTGAGTACGCACTGCTTAGTGGGAGGTAACCGATTTTGTCACTGGTTTTGGGAATTAGTTTTCTACTTGGCAAGTGTAGTTAACGCGTATTTGCGCTTGATGCTTTCTAAAGTCTTACCTGACCTAACTAGACGATTTGTCTACGCAGTTTATATTTACCAAAGAAATTCTAAATTCGGATGTTCCATTATGTTAGTTCGGCTGTACGTATTGGCCAATATGCGTTTTGAACAAATCTTGTTCTGAGCATTGCAATAATAGTACTCTAAACACTTGAACCTGTTCACCAGGCTGCGTCTCGCACGAAACGTTCCATTCTGATAAATGATATTTTTGTTGTTCATTGCAAACCATTTCTCAAACCACCCGTACAACTTTCTCCACTTTTTTTCCACACTCGTCCTGTCTTTATTGTCCCATTCATTCTACACTTGTCATTTTGGCACTACATAATAGGCACTTTCAAGTGTGTCATTAAATCTCATCGATTTTCTTTCAAAATAACGCTCCATTTTTATTTATTTTATTCCCTAAGCTCCTTAGCCTTGCAACTTGCAAGTGTGAATGGGTTTTAGTCAAATAAAAAATTTCATCACCCACGCCGCAGAGTAGAACTATAAGGGTTGACTTGATGGGGGCAGTAAAATATAATGTGACGTTAAATTTTCATTCAGTTCGAAGTAAGAAAAGTTCCCAATTTTATTTAATTAAACTTGGGCTGTTTGGAATTAGGAGAATGGAGTTTGCGTTTGGTGACTAATTGTGAAGGAAATTGGTTTAATTATAGCGTTGGGAATACAGTGATAGAATTCAGAGCTCGTTGTTAGTTGTGTCAAGATTTTTCCCTTGAACTCTTTGCAGGCAGGCGGATTGAACTATTTAGATTAGTTTTCTTTCCTTCCTACGCAGGCCAAATTGGCTCAGAGTTCTCTCAAAACAAGGAAATTCCCAAATTCTTTCCTCTGGCTGTGTACTAGATCAACAACTGCGTTTGTATTGCACTTGCTTTGCTTGAATTCGGGTAGGAATTGGATAATTTAAGTACAGAGATTTTAAGTGACCCAAGGGTGCTTTCAAACTGATAGGCGAGGCGAAACGGGACGAGAGACGACTTCTTACTTTTGTTATTATTTTCCTCCGCTAGCTGCTTTGGGTAGTGAGTCAGAGGGAACCGTTTTTGACAGAATTCGTGCACTTGTACTTGTTTAGAATTCTGGCAAGGAGGTTTCAGAACGTTCAAGGGCTAACCCATAAACTCGTTGAATAACGGGAACGAAAGTTGAGTTTGAGTGTCTAAGGATTTTTCAATGGAGAACTAGGAACTGGAGCTAGGGCTGGGCGTTCCGTGTTCAAATCATTGATGACATTGACATTACTTTATTTTCTAACGTCCTATCCTTGCTGCAGAGCATTCCAATTGAAAATAATTTAGTGCTTTGTAAAATCGTACAATGTTTACGTGATGGTTTAGACGAATGTTGAGTTTAAGTTGAAATGAAGGGCAGAGACAGACACACCCAGCCATGTTAGGATAATCCATATGTTTTCAATGCAATCCTTGCCCCGCCTGATATGGTGCGTCACAGCAATAATTCCAAATCCTGGAGTCCAAAACAGCGTCTTTCCTGAAGAATTTTCCTTGGAGAGAGATTAAATCCATGGATGAGTAAAAACAAAAGACTTGAGGCTTTGGAGGAGGGAATAATGATAAATCCATAGAATAGATATAGGTATAATATCCATATTATGATCCACAAAATGGATATTGTTATTACAAAAGGCGAGACGGAGAAAGAGGATCATCTTTCTCACAGAATTTCACTGCCCTTCCTTTCTCCTGGGGTAATAATCCGTGAAGGCAAAATAAAATGAGCTGGTGGTGGATTTCTCACCACCAAGGACTCATAATTTTTCAAAATTTTCAATAAGGCAACGAGAACGTTAATCATGGCTATGCTATGTACTATTTTCGTAAATAGTAGTCATCGACTTGGTTTTCCATTACGACTGGGTGAATCAGACTTTTTTTGGCTTATTCTACGGTCCATTAAAATCCAGCTGAATGGGCAGCACGGGCAACAGCTGCTTGTTACATTCAGCAAAGATAAAAAGGGAAACGCGTCACAACCTAAGAATTTTGAGCCAAGTTGAATTTTTTTTCTTTTGGCCCGGTGATAAAAATCAATCGCAAAAGACTTTTTCCTCATGCTAACCATTTTCAACCAGCCGTCTTGTGGTTTGACATCTTCTACGTTCTGGTCTGGCTGAATCTTTCTCAATATTAGTTTCTACAAGATGTACGAGGGCAAATGGCTCATGCAAAACATTTGGCGGAGAATCCGACAGACAGAATGGCAATAATATTTATCCTCATGTCATTTGGTAGGTGGAGGAGCGTAATGCAAATGCACCCATGTGCAGATTTTTATGTCCATGATCACCTTGAATTCAGATTGGGATGTTATGACTAACTCAGGGAAGGAAGGAAACATTCATTTTCCTTTTCGCACAACTCCAATGCCAATGCCAACCCAGCCTCGCTTTGTTGAGTTTATTTATTTGCACATGTTTAGCGATGATTTGCATTCACCCACTACATTTGCATTAAACAAAGAGTAGTGGAGCTTGTCTTGGTTGTACGTAAAGGTAAGCCAGGCAAGGCAATAATGTTTTATGTCCGCGGAAGTACAATCCTCGTTTATGTCCATAAAACTCAATTGCCGTGCAATTGTAGTGCAGTACGGTACTGTACTGTGGAATCAGGACCGCCAAGAGGATGTTTTGTTTTTATTTTATTTCCCATATTGTACTAGGCCCTTGCAATGCAGGAAATGCCTTGAGATATTTTTAATTCTTTTGGATTTATTCTTCACTCAATTGTGTTTGAGTGTTTAAACAGTCGTGCACTTTTACATTTTTCGCTGCTTAAGTTTTATAGATTTTTTGGATTTTTTATGTCCACATATCTCGTTTGCTAGTGCTTTACATTTTGAAAAGTCCTAATAAGCTCTGAGACTAAAGCTCTGCTCCTGCTTTGCTACCAAATTGAACGAACGGACAACAAAGTCAAAGAGTTTTAAATCTCTAGCTCCTTGGTCCCCACTGGAATTTATTTTACCAAATTCTTTTACTAACTTCCTTAAGTGCCAGTGCAGTGGCTGCCTGCCTTCTTTGACCCCTCGTCGACTCAAAGTTTTATGTTTCTCTGAAATCCGAGGCCGCTTTGGGACTTAGAATCAGTGGATGGACTAAGGAAATAAAGTCCAGTTCAAGTGGAATGTGGAAGCTCAAATGACGTTGTTTACACTGGAGATTGTCATACGACGTGTCCAACATCTTCAAACGGGCAACCGCAGGCCAACAGTACTTCAATCAAGAAAAGCGAGCATCAGAGACCAGAGAATCAACTTTTGCTCAAACTCTCAACTCTTGTCTGAAGGAGATCTCAAAAATTAGATTCTTTTCTCCGCCCGTCGAACAAAGTCAATTACGACGAACCCTATGTCCGACTTCTGCTATGAGATTGGATCGGAGATGCTCCAGAATCCCGAATACGAATTTCGAAACAGTTGTTCCTTCTGTGCTGTGGTTTGGTGAATGACCGATTGCAATCTTGAATTTTGTGAACAACTGAATGATTGTATTTCTTTGGCTTGTCTTGGGTTGGTTGAAAGGAAATTAGGACTTGTTCTTTGGTTGACGGCATCTGGTCCCAAGCCACCCGTTGATTTTTTTCTGAGATAGAACCATGATAAGTGTCGAAAGAATTAATAGGAGCTCAGACTTGTAGTCTTGTCTTTTGGTTGAGCTAAAGTAGGTCATGCAATCATGATGCAAAGACAAAAAAAGACAAGTGAAATTATTCCATGTGACATTTAATATTATTTCTTGTTGGACTACTACATGGCATGGCATGGGGTCTCTTTTTGGCTTGGCTCATGAATCGTAGACGTAGTCGTAGTCTCTTCGCTATGAATGAATGTGTGTGTGAGTTTTAGTGAGCTGAGCTTAGAACTAGGCTGGGCCAAGAGATAGATTACCGTTTTACATGGAAGACTGACTGGAGTAGTAGTAGCAGTAACAGTAACATTGGAGTTGCTTTGCCTTAATGGTCATTGCATTCTACATTGAATTGTACTCAAAGGCTTATAACTGTATCTAGAGCAACATTCCAGGAGACATTTATAGGAAACCGCAAGAAAATGCGTGGTTGTAGGTCTAGGCAGTGTTTGGGTCGTTGGGTATTACTACAACAGCTAACTCCAGACTCCAGTAACTTGAGAGTTGAACTGTGAATGAGTTAGTGCTGCATACGAGCATGTTTGTATGGGCTACTGCACAGCACAACTGTCTTCCTCAAACGTTACAACTGCCCCATGTCGTAGTGAGTCTCCGGATCTCAGGATGTAAAGGGTTAAATTGGGGAGAAACATTGATGACAGTGACTAGGAACGGCAAACCATGAATTTTAAAATTAGTTTCTTCGTATAAACAAAATATAGTGTAGGGGTCCAACTTGACGTTATCCGTTATCTTATTTTTTTCAGGAAGAATGATTTTAACTAATATTTCGGTCTTGGAACTTTTTTCAAATGATAAATTGTGTTATCATTTTATCCAAATATCCGATATGGTTCTGGACTTGTTGCAATTGCAACTAAGCAGAAGCTGAAGGTCGACGACATAGCTTTAGACTCATTTTGCACGTCTCTTTTAACTTAAATGATAATAAACTGAAAGTTGAGTAGCAGTTGCAGTCGTCTCGGACTAGTGGTGTAGTGAGGCGAGACAAGGAATGTTCTTCTCTGTAGTATGTGTACAGTCTTTCTTTCTTTCTTCAACCAAGCCAAGGCTAAGCATCAAATGGAGCCAACCAGGGATCTCATTTTATTATTCTTTGTGGCTACTTAAGAAGACAGAAATAGGTACTTGATGACGACTGGTTGGTTCCTGGTTGCCACGACCGTTGGTTCACAAGGGGCACTAGACCAACTAACTCATTCGTTGTCTCAAAAACCCAAAAGTCATCATCAACGTCAGTTTATAAACTCAACTCCTAAGAACTAACCAAAAGTTCTTCCTTTCCATCTTTACATTTAAGATTCAGAAAACTTAATCTTGTTGAAGGGTCTGTGTCTGGAGAAAGTCAGACAGGCGTAAGCCATCCGGGACATAGCTACCTGTAGTGCACGTGTAGTGTATAGTGTAGTGCTTTGCTTTCCTCACAAAATCTCGTCTCCAAAAGAAAAGACAAGAAACTGTCAAGTTTTGATCGAACCCAAAGGAATTCACAATTCTTGAACGAAAATGTACGGAGATCCTCATGTCCTCTACTTGCACGCTCAGGTATATAAAATCCAATGGTAGAAATAAGCGGATCCGTGGTTTTGTTAAACCCACCAATTTGGTCCTGTTGGTGGTTCGGATTTCATCAGTGTGTGCGTGCCTTCATATTTTTATTCCAAAAAGAATTTTATTGTAGCGTCGTGTATAGTCGATTGTATATATTTCCAATTTCGACTGGGAGGCAAAACCATGAATCCATGAATATTCATTCGGGTGCTTCCCACATGAAAAAACAGATTGTTTCATCTTTCCAACGCTTCGTTGATTTTTTTTCGTCTATTTGAATGTGTACTTTGTCCGTATTGTCTGTCTGGCGAGAATTTGCTTGGATTTTGAGAGGAATGAAAGAAAAATGGCAAAATTTCTCTATTTTTGTTCCATCTCATATTTCTTCCCACAATTTTTTATTCTCGAGTGTGGGAAGTTGGATGGAGTGGATACATGTTCGAGTCACAAATAGAATTTTATTAATTTTATTTACGAAGGGTATCTCATGCGTAATTTTACTTAGGCATGCATCCATTTTAATTTTGCAAACCGAAGGAAAAAAATGATTTGACAACGAGTTTCACGCATTTTGCCATTATTCAGGAATATCTCAAGCTTGACAATTGAACGCTGACATGTAAAGATGTCTAGTCTAGAGAGTTTTTTTAGAAAAATGGCAAAATTTCTCTATTTTTGTTCCATCTCATATTTCTTCCCACAATTTTTTATTCTCGAGTGTGGGAAGTTGGATGGAGTGGATACATGTTAGAGTCACAAATAGAATTTTATTAATTTTATTTACGAAGGGTATGTCATGCGTAATTTTACCTAGGCATCCATCCATTTCAATTTTGCAAACTGAAGGAAAAAAATGATTTGACAACGGGTTTCACGCATTTTGCCATTATTCAGGAATATCTCAAGCTTGACAATTGAACGCTGACATGTAAAGATGTCTAGTCTAGAGAGTTTTTTTAAAAAAATGATGATTTGGCCTAGCCTGGTCGAGTCGAATATATTCTAGGACTAGGAGATAGACAGGCAGAGGAAAAAAACTAGAATAAGAAAAGATGGGTTGTATTATATTATGTCATGGGATAAAAGTACAAGAGCATAGCTGTTGGATGAACTCAATCGGATTTGTCAATTGCAGATGCGGCAGAAGCAGAGAGACATGTCACAAGGGTTTGAAGACACTCGTCCTCTTTCTGATGGCTCAGCATATGAAAACGGCGGGTCTAAAGGGAAGAATCCCATTGTCACTCTGAGGGAGAAACACCGAGTTCAGGTATTACAATAGAATTTCTGTTAGCTGCCT
>WJEZ01000645.1:0-24923 GCA_009869925.1 Thalassaphorura encarpata
TAGGTACTCAAAACTCAATATTCATTTCATACTAATGTAAGATTGATTTCAGGGATCCTACGAAAACAAGTTACCCAATTCTTCAAATTGAAAGTTTATATTGCGAACACCTAAAACTCAAGTATCCGATTCATTTAATGACTCAGCTGGTTGAAAATGGCGTTCTTGAAGAACCTCGGTGAGTAGCAGTAGCCTAACGAAAAATTTTATGGTGTATCAATTTTTCAGTTACAAATAATTATAATTATTTGAATTTGAAGGATTACACTCCTGAGCGAAACTGAGTGGAAACATTTGAAGGAACATGTTAGTGTCGACAAGGAACTCAAGGTGATCCTCAGTGATGGCCAGGGTCTCTCTGAGAACCCTGACGAGGATAATGTTATCTACAAATGCCGTAAGCTTGAGATTCGTTTTCAATTCAAATAGTATCTACAAAATTCATTGGGTTGAGAAATAATATAATACTTTGTTGTACAGCACTATGCGATGAGTGCTCCGTGGACTGGTGGACCTCGCAAATGCTCAAAGTATTTATTTATGAGGATGGAAATATTTTTATTGAAAAGAAGGATGATGTGGGTGATTCATCACCACAGGATGTTCAAGAATTTGAAGATGAACCTTGGCAGGTTAGTTTTGATTTTTAGAAAAAAATTGTCAGAAAATGCTTAACAACTCGGACTTCAGGTTAATGGTAAACGTGAAAAGAAAGAACCAATCCGAAGGTCTAAGCGGACAAGAATGACCAAGAATGTGAGGAAATATTCAAATATTAATTCAAACATGCTTGTCAGAGATTTCCAGAAAGCACACGTAAGTTCTTAGAGAATAAAGTATACTTCTGACGAAAGGCTTTGGAAATAATAGTGCAAATTAATGTTTTTTCTAGCTTTTCAAGGATTTTTCAGCAATTCTCAGTGATCAGCATTTGTATTTTAAAGGAAAGGAATTGACTGAAAGAGAGAAGGGTCTCACCTTTAGGGAGTTAGAAATACAATCTAATACTACCCTTGTCCTCACGGTGAGTTTTAATATTTTCAATTGAGCTGACTGTGCAACCTTTGCCATTGTCATATGCTAGTATTTAATTTTCTTTTAACTTTTTAGGTGGACCCACCAACTGCCTCTAATGCAGACTCAAGAGATGATGAAATGGAAGTTGATACAAAGAAACCAGCGGCTGTGGAGAATGGGTTCCGAGGTTAATAATTTGCCCAACAGAATGATTTTTTATGTTATCCTACAAAAAAAACTAAAAAGTTTTATTGTAATCCAACAGGGACGGTACTGCAAGGAGGGGCCTGAAAAGCTTCAAATTCTCAAGTGAATATTATAAATTTTTGTGAGAAAAACGTTGAGCTGAATACTATACTATTTTAATAAAATACTTTTGTATCATTCGATATATCAAAATGTCTCAACATAACTATATATTAATAAAAATGCCTTGCAAAATGACGGCTTTGACTATTTGCATATTTCCAAGCTTTCCTCTATCATGCATATTTGACTAGTCTGATTAACTGACTAAAAGTTATATCAAATAAATTAGAAACCACCTCTAATACTATCACTGACCTCTCCGAATTAATCTTCCCTTCTGCCTGAGTCAAGTTAACTCTGCGGAGCTGATGCACAGGAGACGACAGGTGAACTGACCACACCTCATAGTTTTATTTTGCGCAATATGCAATTGAATAAATATCAGTGCGATTGTGCAAACACCGCTGGAACTAACTGTTTGGAGAGCAAAGGTAAATCAAGTTTGAACTTACCAAGTTCACCGATTTCAACCATGTGTCCGGGAACGTCGGCGACTCCGCCGTAAGTTAAATCCGCTTGACTGATATTCCCTTTCTTGACGTGCTGCTGATTTAAATATCTTCGAAATTGTAAAAATACATATTATTAACTCCCTTTTTGGACCTATTCGCTTTTGCAACTTCTTAAAATTCTTAAAACACTTACGAATAAAGCTTGTTCAAATATTCGACTCCTTGACTATACTTTATCCACATTTCATGGTACGTTCTCAAGAGCCCACTGTTTCCTCCGGTGCTGTCCTGTGCTTGAATCTTTGCAGCTAACCCTTGGACATGAATTTGCAAAAACGTCTTCGTTTCATTATACAATTGAGTCGTGTAAGGTTCCGGATGGGCTACACAGAGATTGTAGACATCCCTAAATTGCAAATTATGTTATGAATCAATCATACTGCTCTGTAATCATAGCATATCGAAGATTTAAAATTAATTAAGCTACATGCACTTACGTAAATCTATCACTCCATTCACACCGATCCACTTTCTCCAAGAGAACAACCCCTTGACAAGTTTTCTTGAGTCCACCCCAAACCTCACCAAAATTTACATTTTTTGGTTTTAGGGACATTTTCTACCAGTTTCTGGTTTCTTTTCCTTGACCTCTCTCGTAACTCAGCTCAATCGTTCGCTCTCGCTCGTTTGTTCAGTCGTTAGTCGTTGGTCGATGTGTAACGAATATTCCTAGGTTCCTTCCTTGTCGATTGTGACTTGCTTACGGTCGCCGGTCAGTCTTGACTTAAATTTCCAACATTAGACAAATTCATCTGCGTTGACGTTGACCTAAATGCATTAAAAATCACATCAAGTTGACTAACCCAAAATCCTCCAGCACAACTCTTGATTAATAATTATATTTGACTTGATTCCCACTCTACTCTACCTCTCACCTCACGTCCTGTCCAAATCTCCAATATAAATACAAATAAAGCCAGAGTAAGGTCCCATATGCTTTGCAATTGGAATTGGAGTAGTAGTAAATGTCAGTGCAGCAAATGTTAAATGTAGAATAATCCCACTAAAAAAAGTCACCCTTGGAAATTATATATCTTTTCTTGGTCGTGTGCGTGTGAAGTGAGGTGAACCTAATTTTGCTTTTGCTGTGTTTTTTTCTAAATCCACTCTAGTACATACGACGACACCATTACCACCACCTGATTTTATTCTTTCTCGCTGCCTTTGCCTTATGCCCTATGCTGCTACGCTTACGCTCACTCGCTCATTGCATTGTATTCTGCATTGCCACTTGCACTCAATTTCTTTTGCTTCTAGTGCTAGTACATAGCAAATTCAATTTGGCTCCCAAGGATCATTCCCAAGCCCATGCAATGTGTTGGAAATTGGGACGTCGATTCTGCGAGCGAGGATTGCATTGTGGACCTCTCTATGCGAGCGAATAGTATGTCGAACCATGGATCATTCAAATTAAGTCTGTATTCGTCAAATCGACAAAAGATATTTTATGGTTATAACCAGTATGAAAAATTATGAATCAAGCACCACCATGTATTTAGTAATTTTATATTTTAGTAATTTCTTTTTCTTCGTTGTTTTCCTTTTGCAGTTGAATTGTAAGTGAAAACTTATGAAAAATCTGTTCTGTTCTAATGTTAACTAGTTCTCGTATGACTTACAGACAGTTTACTCTTGACAAGAGTAACCGTCTAAAAAGCTATGGTCTATCAATAAACAGAGATTATGATCGTAAATGTGATTCGCAGATAGAGTAACACAATTAATTACAGTGCAATTTCATCCCTCCATTTAATTTACCGCCTCGACATACAGCACCCAAGTCTCACACAGTCAAGTCGTCATAAGTCAGAGCGGAAAGGGTGGTTATAAGATTTTATGTTCTATTCTCTCTAATCTTATATTTCAGGCTAATTCTACTTATCCTTCAATCCTAATTTAAATGAACTAACCATTTAAAATTTGGATAATTAAGTACGTTGGATATTTAGTTTAGAAACATTATAAAATTTATGTAAATAATTCTGGACAATACACCCTATTCTTTGCATCTTCACCTGATTGGATTGGTTCCCTCCAAAATGTTCAAAGAAGGAGGGAACAAGTACTGTGGGCCTAATGCCGTATAGGGCATTAAGCCCTGCCTATTGTAAGCTACAGGCCAAAAAACGTGTCAGCCTAAATTACTTAAGATCCACAGTAAACTCAGGTAGCTCATGTTTTGTCCGTTGACAAGATTCAGTTTCATTTGTCTGTCTCTTTCTGTCGGTTGCTCCCGTAGCCTTGCCTTGCCTTCGTTCATTTGTAATTTGCATTCTTCATCAATCCGTCTCCGTGAGTCACAGTCAACTCGACTTGACTTGACTTGTTTTGATGTGAATTGTGAGTTTGTGTAAATTAATAAATTGTGCCAGGGTCAAGTCAAGTGGTGGAGCAACTAGAACCCGAATCCATATCGGTAACGTTGTGAGATCAGGACGTGCGTGGCTGGCTGACCTCAGACGGTAATTATTTGAGTGAAGAAAATACTAAAAAAGAAGGAACATGTCGTCTCACACTCAACAAACACAACCTCTCTCAGTTCAATTCGACGAATTGATGCGCCTCTATGAACATTTTGAAAATCATTCATGTCGACAATGGTAAGTAGCACACAGTCATCTTGAAAATGATTATCGTTTTGATTACTTTTGTATCATTGTTGCTAATTTCAATTCAAGCATTTGTAGGGTTTAAGTGATTTAGTGTTAGTTGAATGAGCAAGCAGATTTTTTAAGATAGTCCATAGCAGTACAAGACAAGGAATTAAATTATGCTGAAATCCAAATGGGGCAGGGTCCTAACACAATTAATCTCAGTTTAAAGTAAATGTTCAAAGTTAGAAATAGATGCTGACAATAATTGTCGACTAACTTGCAGCGTTTCAGCCGATTTTATCGGTTAGGTTGGACATTCCACATTCGCATTGGTTGAATATATTACATTTGTTCCTTGCAGAATTTCTCGAATTCGTTCTTTCACAAGAAAACTGTCGGAAAAAATGGGAAAATTGCAGAAAATGAATGTACTCGGCTTCAGAGTGAAATTCAGAATTGTCAATCTGAAATGCAAAAACAGGAAAAGAAAATCCAAGATGTTCGACGCCAATTAGAGAGCAAATTGGAATTAATCTCTCGTATCGAAAATGACAAAAGCCAAGGTGAAAATAAAATCCGTTCAGCGCTGACACTTATTAACAGCTACCTCAACGACATAAGGATTACTAATGAAACCAGGGAAAGATTGTCTACAGTTTTGAGTGTACTCGAAGGCATGGATCCAAAAAGGATTAATCAGCCTCAAGCATTCTCACGCTCACCTGGAACAGGTCTGGATACTATCTCTGAAGCAGAGACAACTGGTAATTTTTACTTCTGATTTGTATTTCCAAATCGAATAACCATAAATCAAATGTTAATGTAGCTAAAGCTAATCTATTCTTATCTCTATTCAAAGATTTGAGCATGACTCAATCAGAGGATGATTTGGATTTATCAACTCGTGGAAATCGAAGTCGAAGAAGCAAGCGTGGCGCAGCAGAATCTATCGAATGTCATTCCAGTAGGAATGGAAAACGCCTCAAATCAGGAACGGTCAGTTAACTATGAATCTTCCACTGTCGTACCTTGTCTTGTCTCTATTTCCTGTCATTCTTAATACACAAATATCATAATAGATAAGCTAATCAGTCAAACTCACCGCCTCATACATTCAGTAATGCACCAAATCTGGTTTGGGTTTTTTACGGAAGTGCGTGTATGCGTTGCGAACTGTTTACATTTGCACCAGCTATCAATCCAAACTAAACAATGATTTCCGCAAAACCTATAACGCAATACTAGTGAGTGTAGATCTGACCTCAGAGGAGACAATACGCAGTTCATCGCTCTTGAGTTTCATAATACTTTTCCGAAAAGCCATTCTAGCTCATAAAACTTTACCTTTTCTTTAGTATCTGTAGTTTTGAATTATAAATGATCTTAATTAAAATTAATCATTCAAATTTTCTTAAATTGAACTGAAAATGTCAGTAGTACTTGTGAAGTGTACTTATTTTGAGTCAGAATTTGAGGTAATAAATTGTTACCACTGGTCCAAGGAATTTTTAGATTTTAGATATTCAAGCACAAGCAGATACATTTTGGTTCCACAAATTATTATTTTTATTCAATATCTTCTTAGAAACAAGTCTTGGAAATTACTTCTAAGGAGCACGTCATCGCTCATACAAATGTCTCGTACCGTCCGGATGGCCAAGTTCATGCAGTTTCAACACTTGAGACAGTCCCCTCAAAGGAAAAAGAAAAAGCAAGAGAACGAGACAGTGGGAATGGAACAGGAACTGGTGAAGTTCATGTTACTTCGTTGAAACCATCTGCACCACCATATTCCATTGTTGGAAGTGCAACTGGTGAGTATTCGATAATTCAGGAAAACTCGGAATGCCTAGGATGAACTGATGAATCTTTATTATTTTCAGGAACTGAGTCCGACTCTTCAAGTTGGTCTCCACCGAAAACTTACAACACAAGATTTTCATCTTCGGCCCGTAAAATTGTGGAATCTCACACGTCAATGCCTCAACCTCAGCAAAGGGAGCAGAGTCCTTTCCGGTTTGGTCGTACATTATCATCAGCTGGGGGGCAATTACGTCCTCATATATTTTGCCAAAAAACTGTTATTAAGCCAGAAACTTGTGAGCCATGTGGAAAACGGATCAAATTCAGTAAATTAGCCCTAAAGTGCAAAGATTGCAAGGCAACATGCCATCCTCATTGCAAGGATTTGGTCCCACTTCCATGTGTTGTAACTTCTACGCCTGGCAACAAGCATGAAATGGTAAGTTAAACTTTTAAGAGCAACTTTCTCGGATAACCTTTTATGAAAAAATTTGTAAATTCGGTTCTATTTAGGGATGCATTGCTGATTATACACCTGCCACACACCCAATGGTCCCAGCATTGATTCAACATTGCGTGAACGAAATTGAAGTACGTGGACTCCAAACAGTTGGTTTGTACCGTGTCCCGGGGCCAGAGAAAGAAGTTAAAGATTTAAAAGAACGGTTCCTCCGAGGGAAGGGAACTCCAAATCTTTCTCGTTATGAAATTCATGCTGTGTGCGGATGCGTCAAGGACTTTTTGCGCTCATTGCAAGAGCCAATTGTTGGACGATGGTTCTGGAAAGATTTTACTGTGGCTACAGAAATTACAGATCCAATCAAACGACAGGTTGAGATCAATCGCATTGTTCAAGAATTGCCACCACCAAATCAAGACACTCTTGCTTTCATGATCCTTCACATGCAACGGTAACTTTTTTAAAATATATGATTTTAAAAATGCATAAGGTAATGTCTAATTTGATTTGCATTGTTTTGCAGTATTGCTGAAACTCCCGAAGTGAAGATGCCAATTGGAAACTTGTCTAAGGTATTTGGACCTACAATTGTAGGGTATTCTGGTGCAGACATTGATGCTGCAACTATGCTAAAAGAGACCAAGAAACAACAATTGGTTTTGGAAACTTTGCTGAGCATGCATGGAGAATTCTGGAAGAGATTTATCTACCGGCCAACTGCTCAAGATGTCGTCTACAACACTCGATCCAAGAAGAGCGGTGCTAGGTTGAGTGGCACTCCGAATGGGGGTAGCAAAGCCAAATCAAGCACTTTCGGTGGTCACGGGAAAAAGATTTATTTCACAGACGAGTCTCCAAAAGAAGTGCATCACACACGGTGAGTAAAAATATTTGTCATTCTTGACTTAAAGTTTTTATATCGTTTTAAAATTACAATGTTTCTTTTTGTTTTAAATAGGCAAAAGAAGACTTACTTTGATTGAGTGAAATCAATATTCAAGATGCGATAAGATGTCAAATTCCATATTTATAATTCAACGAGTGAAAAAGTGGCAGGAGCGGACGAGTTTTGAATGAATTATTATTTATACTGGTTATTTTGTAAATATTTCTAAATGAGGTCACATTGTAAATTCAAGAAAGCCTTTGCTGTGCTCTGAATATGATGACAAGTGAATGAGATATGCTTTGTTGGCTCATAATTATTTATACAAAATTTGTAACTCGAACCTCTAATAAATTTAAAAATGAACAAGGTTGATTTGATTTATTGTAAACTTAGGAGTACAGGTCGAATTTACCTTTGTCGTATTGTTAAAACTGAGTTACTGTTTCTCCGGAATCAAATGCCTTGTTAACAATTCCATTAGAGCGTCCTTGTTCGTCACGACCACGACTGCTGCTACGCCGTACTTTTCCTTTGCAAGCAAGTCTTTCCTTTTCCTTCTAAATCAAATTCTCAATGAAAAGTTAATCTGTCGATTTGCTTGCGGTACTTACACGTACGTACCCGTCTTTTTGCCCCCAAATCCCATCCTACTGTAAATCTGAATTCTGGAAATAGCCACTTGACTAACTTATCAATTGGTGGGGAAATTAATCCCGGGTCTAAATCTTCTGGATCTTGTGGATTCGTGCATAGACTCACGATGAGTCCTACAATTATCACAATGTTGGATCCAATCATACTGTACCACATGTAACTGAGTCGATAAAATTCCAAAACTCCACCCCTGAAAAAAAGAACTGATAATTCGGAACTTTCTTTGATTCTCTGGCTCTGACTGACTACCTTTGTCCAATTCTAACTGGCAATGGGACGGTTGAATTCCCTGGACATCCATCAATGGCAAAATGTAATTTTGGAACAACAAGATTTCCTCTATTTATTTCGATATTTGCTCCAAATCCAAGCCAAAACATGAATGCGAGACCAGTAAGCGTTCCTGCAAGGGCTCCTTTTGTATTTGCCCAAGGAAAAAACATTCCAAGTGTAAATACTCCGAGTAGAGGACCACCGATCATTCCAAAAATCGAGAGTGCAGCCTGCAAAAGCACAGCAACCCATAACAATGCGTAATGCAAAATTACGCATCCTTGATAAATTACCTGAAGAACACCTCCTAATTGGGCTGCTACAAATACTAGACCAAATGAGATGAGACCGAAAGCGACAGCCAATCCTTTTGAAATATTAGTCGCTTGGCTCTCTGTTAATTTTTTAAAACATACACCTTTGACCATGTCTTCAAGACATATTGCTGCTAAGCTATTCAATCCACTGGACACTGTGCTTAATGCTCCTGAAAATATCCCAGCTGTGAATAAACCTGGCATTCCAGGAATGTCTCCCAAAGTCTCCATCACAAATAGTGGAAACAATTGATCAGGTGTTGTGATTCTCTAATTTAAATTATAAAAGGTCATAGGTCAAACGAAATCAGAAGATACATCCGATATTTTACCTTGGCAGAAAGAGGGTCACATCTGCTGTAGTAGGCAAATAGAACAAGTCCGGCACAACAGCAAATAGACAAAAGTGTGGACAACCCAAGAAAGTTTAGCCAAAGAGCTCTATTGTAAAAATATTTAAAATGATTAAGGGACATGGCTGAAAACAGAGTATTAGCAAACCTTTGAGCCTGCTTCATTGTAGGAACTGTCAAATATCTTTGAACTTGAGCTTGATTCACACCATAAATTGTTATCCAAGTAAAATAACCTCCAAACACTAGGCCCCAGACTGTGTGTCTGGTACGAGGGTCAAAGTCGAAACTGTTCATTGAGACACAATTGTTAATCATGGCAGTGTTAAAAAATCTGGAATCTTTGCAATAGCTTACTTAAAAAACTCAATTCTAGATTCGTTTCTTGCAATCTCCCAAATTTTTGCTGGTCCTATGTCATTTGCACCTTTGACAATGACAGCAAACCATCGCACCGAACATGACAAAGACTTGAAATGTATCTGTCCACTGGCAAAGAAACAAATATTGAAGTAAGCCATATTAAAGACATCCATAATCTAAAGTCTAGGGATGCACCGAATATCCGGCCGGCCGGATATCCGGCCGCCGGATAGTACTATTCGGCCTATTCGGTATCCGGCAGCCACCGCCGAATATTCGGCCGAATATCCGGCCGGATAATACGCAGTTTGAATTGGAATTCACAGCGCAGAATTCAAAGTGAAGCGAAACACAACGTTCGTCCTCACCTGTTGTCTTGGATACAAACGATTTACAATTTAATTCAGTGGTAGACTCATTGGACTCATTTAGTTTAGATTGGCTTATTATTTTGCAAACTCACAGTCAATCACAATCACAATCAATCAAAATGCAATATTTGTAGTTAAAATTTCTTTTTTATAATCGACCTTATCTAAGACAAATTTCTAGAAGGAAAGTTTTTCAATAAATTAATTTTTTTTGCGATAAATATTACCTTAAACTTAACAGAGGACTTAAAAATGGAATCNTAATCGACCTTATCTAAGACAAATTTCTAGAAGGAAAGTTTTTCAATAAATTAATTTTTTTTGCGATAAATATTACCTTAAACTTAACAGAGGACTTAAAAATGGAATCTACTCGTCTTCCCATTTTCAAAAACACCCCACGTGCCCTGAAACGAATTATCCGGCCGGGTATCCGGTATCCGGCTGCCACTATCCGGTATCCGGCCATTTGGCCGGAGCCACTATTCGGTATCCGGCCAAAGGCCGGATACCACTATTCGGTGCATCACTACTAAAGTCTAATTCATACCATTACGGCTTTCATTCCTCCCTAAAAATTGTAAAAATAAAAATTAGGGTAATTGAGCATAGGTCAGATTGAGATACATTCGTACCAGTGCAGTATAAAATATACAAACGATGAAAATAGCAGATGTAGCGACATATACTCCAATCCCAGTGACTAAAATTAGAAGGAAATTGTTACGGTTATCAACCTCTAGGAAATGGGTTGATTAGAACGTGGAATTGAAAATTCATTTTCACGCGAACTCGGCTCACCTTGACTCAGAGCTAGCGCTGAAAAGAGAAAATTCCATTTTTAGTTTACAAGACTATACGCGATTTATAATTCTACTCTAACTCTAACTTTAACCATTTTCTCACGACTGGAATTTGAACGGTCATACATTAATTCTATGTGAGTCTTTGAATTAATTTCAGAAGAACCTTGACTTGTCCATCAATGATTTTTATTGTTCCTGACATAAGAAAACCATTGTCGTAGTACACACTCCTTGACATTAGAAAAAAGTGACTCTTTACATAAGAGGAGATGTAGATACGACAATGGGTTATTTTTATAAAGCTTAACATAGATACAAGTACACGAACAAGTAGCTTCGGTCAAAAATGTAGTCTTTAGTTGAAACTTTAATTGGATTTGAATTGATAATTTTCATTAAAATCTAAACCGTCAACACGAATGAACTGTTTCAATATATGTGAAGAAGTTAAGTGAAATTTACCTGGGGCATAAACCACAATCGCCATGTAGATGCTCTAGTAAAGAAATTAAAGGATTAGATAGAATCCAACTTTCCAAATTGAAATGACCATTACCATTTGTAGAGTAAATATTCCGGAACCCAAAAGTCTAACAGATTTGTGGAACCGTTTCTCTAAATACTAAAAAGGTAAATTTGTTTTGAAAGTGAACTTCTATTTAGAATTCGATAATATGTATTGTATTGAAAATCCTGCATGGATCTCAAATTACCTCATAAGCTGAAGTGACTTGAAGATTAAAGAAAACTGGCATGTAAAGGTAAGCTGCGCTGGCCATGACAAATACATATGAAGTTCCAATCACCCAATATTGGGTTCCAAACTGATACATTTCCACCGGCGTTCCCAATAATGTGATTGCTGACATGAAACTAAAAAATAAAATAAAAAATGGCAAGTGAAAATGGTAGGAAATAATTTGTCGATTTGTGGTCAAATGTCAAATTGATGGAAACTTTCATGGGGATTTAGAAAGTATAGTACAGAATTGAGTAACTAACATAAGATTTGTATCAGTAAATTTTTAAGCCACTAATAAGAAGAGCAAACAAACCTTGCAATTAGCGACATTGCCATTGGAAAGGTACTCATTGATCTACTTGCCATAAGAAATTCGGAAGTTGTCTTTTGCTTTCCACCAAAACAACCGTAAAATACTCCGATACCAGCTGAAACTGCTAGCATCACACCGAACACTACATATTCCGGCCATCGAAACCTTGCAGATAAATCTTCTACTTGATCCGACATTTTAGAACAATTCAAATTCTAACAATCACATGAAATGAGTACAAACTACAACTATTAGCACTAGTCAGTATCAGTAGCGATGATGACGTTCCAAAGAGTAACAAAATGAAACTGACCAATTCTTACTTGAATTCACATGTCTAATTAAAGTTAACTTTTTTATTCACCAGTTGAATTTTTCATTTTCTGAGTCGTGTTTTACGTAAGAACAAGTGACGAGGCAAGCCTGAATTCCTGGGTGATTGACTGGCACTGACGAGTTAAGTTTAAGTCTACATCGTTTCAATGCATTAACTTGTCAGTCAGTTAGGGTTGTGCGATTGTTTAATTTTTATACTTGACATAAATGTTTATGCATACAGTGTTCCGTGTTCGTGTTCTCATTTATTGTACATGTGTATAAAAAACAAAGCTATAAAATGGAAATATCGTTCAGAATTTCATTTACTGATACATTATGTTGTTACTAACATAAGTCAAATCTAGTCAGTCTTTCATGTTAAGCACATTCCTATTTAACTTGGTTCATTTTATATTCCATAAGGATAGTTTATTCATGATTCATACAATAATGCAATCACAACAGTTATAAATTAATAAGGGCAATTTTATATTTTTCTATAAAAATAGAACCAATTAAATTTTTAACGAGGGTGGGAATGCAAATTAATGAAGTGAGACGTATCTGCACGCGTATACTCAGGCCAATGCATTCATACTACAATTAGCGCGATTTAATCTATCTATCTAAAAAATGATTTAATTTTAGTATAATAATTCAACACATTTATTCAGATTTATTCATATTCAAAAGAAAATATACATTTATATTTTTAACGTGCTAAAATATTTCATTTTTCAATTTATTCAATGCATAAAGTAAATCTATTGATCATCACAGGCTTAACGGATGAGACTAAGAACTAAAGCTCAAAAAGGTAATTCTGGATTTGATGAACGAACAGCAATTCAGGTAAGAGCACAGAGACGCACATGTCTGGTTAAAGCTTCAAAACCTCAGCACCATTACTTTTCCATTTCCTAATTAACAGTGGAATCTAGGCGTACACATTCAGCCTTTCTAAACTCAGACTTGGACTTGTGCTTCCTAGTGTGTCTAGAACCTGAAAAACAAGCAAAAAAAATATGTCAGACTCTTCACTCTTGGCATTTTCGATTTCTTCCCGTCATAATTTTTGCGAAGACAACTTGGCCAATGCACGTGGATTTTATTTCAGTCAAGAGAGTGGAAAATTCCCCAAGCTTCGTACTATAGGGATGATTACGTAGTATTATAATTGACTCACCTTTCCATTTCCCATGGATCTCTCATCATTGTGCTCAGATTGATAGGATTTCATTAATGGATGTATCAATGGGCAAAGTAATTCATTTGGAATTTTATCTTGTTGACGAAAAACGAGACTCAGAATGCTACCCAGTATGAGTGTCTGAAAAGCATGTCAAGTCAACAAATTAATTTCAATCTAATTCTGAGTACTGTTGTTTTGACGAGTTAAAGATAAAACGTAATATTATTTACTTACAATGAGAAATCCAATCAGAGAATACCACATGTAAGAAATCCTGTACAGGTAAAAGTATTCCGATTCCCTAGAGAAACGATATCTTACTCAACTAATCTTCATCATGAAAAAGTATGGGCTTTGTGCATGACATATCAAAATTACTCACTCTAAAATCGGAGCAGTGCTATTTCCAGAAGTAGATGAACATTGATAATCATTTCCATCATCCACACAACCAGAAATATCTCCAATAAGTCTATGGACAGGAGGTTTCGGACCTCCAAATCCAATCCAAAGACCGAACGCCAAAGACAACAGAAATGATGGAATGGCTGATTTTTGATTTACGAATGGAAATAAAATTCCAAGTGTGAATAGTCCAAGCAATGGTCCTCCAACGAGTCCAAAAATACTTAAACTCGCTTGAAGCAGTCCTTTGAATTGAGAAGCAAGGAAGGCAAGGCCAATGCATGCAATTCCATATGCAAGGGCAAGGATTTTGTTTGAAGTCGTCGTCACGAGTAAGGATGGTGGCTTTGACAGGAATGGCTATTAAAATCACGGGTATGCATTAGACACAATATTCACCCCGCTTTGCTGATTTGATTACGTCATTGGCCACTTACCACAATATAATCCTCCCACGTTACAGCAGCTAAGGAATTGATGGCTGAAGAAATTGTTGACAAGCTTCCTGATAAAAGCCCAGCAATAAAAAGGCCTGGAAGCCCTGGTAAATTCCCAAGTGAGTCCACCACAAATAAGGGTAGAAGCTGTGGGTAGATAGATATTAGTTCATGGTCTCTTCAAATGCGTTAGTTATAATATATTTAAGCTCATATTTACTTGATCCACGGCACAAATTCGATGTTGAAGGAGAGGGTCACAAGATTTGTACTTGGCATATGCCGTAAGGCCAGCAAACCCCGTGCTAAAGCTTAGTAACATAAGGATTGGAAGAGAAATCCAAAGAGATCTTCGAGCCTGATGGAGATTTCTGGAAAGGATTCAACAATCCATTATTCATTAGGGTTGAAATCAAAGGGAACGCACGGACGGATGAAATAATATGACGATTTGGATTTACTTGACAGTGAGAAGACGCTGAACCTGGGCTTGATTCACACCATATAGGGATATATAAATAAACATCCCACCGATGAGTTGGGACCAAACAGTGTGACGAACCGTGGGATCCATGCTCAGTCTTGAGAAAAATAAATTACGTTTCTATTTTATTAACTATTTAATATATGAGATTCTTCGGAAGTATTTTCTTACTCAAAGAACCCAATTCGTCCACCTTCTTCCGCAATGGAAAGAATATTCCCAATCCCTCCGAGATCAATAGCTCCTTTGATAATAACGCAATAAATAGCCGCAAACATGAGAAGACTCTGTTAAGATAAAAGTACTGCACTAAAAATACTACAATATTTTTCCTTTGACTCATTTACACGTACCTGGAAAACATCTGTAATCTGAAACAATTAAAAAATAGTCATTACAATAATCTTAAAACTTGTTTTGCGCCATGATTTAACTTACCAAAACCGCCTTCATTCCGCCCAGCGTTGAGTAGAATGTGCAAACAAATCCAATCGCTAAAACACAAGCCACAGTATTGAGACCAGTAACTGCGGAAATTGCTAATGCTGGTGCATACTGCGTCAAAATTAGAATTAATTAATTTGCCGTGTTTAATTGATTTATCTGAATCTCCGTACCAGGACAATTCCCATGTACAGAATCATTTGAAGCGAAAAGGCAAGGGAAGCGAGTAACCGGGTCGATGAACCAAATCGACGCTGGAGGTACTGAAAAGTGGAATTTAAATTGAATGCATTCGTTTGAAATGCAGCGATACATGTAATTTTGAAGTAGTCACCTCATAAATTGACGTTGTCCTCAGCTGGAAGAATACTGGAAGATAAATGTAGCAGACGACAGGTGTAGCCAAAACGTAGGCCACATTTATAAGCATAAATTGAGTTCCATACATGTAATTTTCTGAAGAAACTCCAAGGACTGTTCAATAAAAGTACGGATTATAATTTGACAGCGATGTATGGATGTAATTCTGGACTTACGAGTAATAGCACTCATGAAACTGGCCATAAGACTAAAGGCAACAGGCCAAGGTGACATTTCTCCATTGGCCAGCATATACTCCTGTTCATTTCAAGTAAAATTTGTAATATTAGAATCAATTTGCCATCCCTCAACTCTCTAGCACATTGGACAAAATGAGAACTAAATATTCTTTCGAATCTTTCAAACCTTAAAACTTACATTTCTAATGGGTTCGAATCTTTAAACTTTCATACTTGCCTTTTATACTAAAATCAAGCTTAGTGAACCGACTAACTGTAATTATGAAGCTTAAGGTAAATCTAAATCTAGTATTTTTTTATATTTTGATCATCAGCATGTTTTAAACTACATCAGCATTAAGAAATTAAGAAACCCTATCTGGAAACCCAAGGTTATATTTGAGCCTATTCTTTCCCAGCTCATAAGTTAAGAACTGACAAATCCTATAAGTGATTTTTAGGTGATGATGTTGTGTTTAACGTTCTTATGCATATATTGCTTACTTCGACAGTTTTCTGCCTCCCTCCTGTAAAACGGTAGTAGAGACCAATACCAGCTGAAATAACAAGGACCACTGCAAATACGACATAGTCCCATTCTGACAACTCCATTCTGGAGCTAGAAAATTATCCAATGTTCAAGATTTTAATTCCTTGTTAGTTTCCGATAGGCAAGGCAGAGGCGGACGAACACCGTCATTTGATATGGTTGATATTTTAACGATCACAGACAAATAATGCTGAGCTGAGCCAATACGTCCTCCGTGTTGGACCTGTGTCAAAGTTTAAATGAATCATTACTAATTCGAGATCAACACGACATGATAGTGATTCTTATTGTGATTGTATTTGCATGTAACATGCAAACGTGCCTATTTTATTTTTTACAGTTCCTCATTTCACCTGCTTCATTCATTTGTCTAGTCTAACTAAGCTAAGAGTTGATGTCTGGAATCCATGAATTAAAATTATCTAAATCCATAATCCATAAACTTACGTCAAATCCAATGATAGACATCAAAGGTCAATCCAATCCAGATGATTTATTTATTGATGATTACAATTTTTGCAGTCATGCCTACTTTGACACGAAGTGATGTGCAAAGCTCTTATTTAAGTTTTAATCCCATTGTTTTTGCCAATGCACGGCACGGCAGGCTTATTTAAGCTTAATCCTGCCTTGCCTGAAAATTATCAAACTTCCTACTAGTGCCAATCAGTTGTAGTATTTATATTGAGGTTAAGATTTTTGTGTTAGCTATTTTTACCACGTTACGTTGGCAGAGTCCAACATGAAATATTACTACTACGGCACATGTCTCTTGTGCAGTCTATGCAACAGCGAGTGTCAACATTAGTCTGGCTGGCACTGACGAGTTTAGTTAAGTATAATGTATGTGCCGGCCGGGTCCGCGGGTTAAGGTAGGAAATGATACTAAAAGAAATAGACGGACCAATGAATTGAATTTTTAACACATGTGCTTTTTGTTTTGCATGAAAATCATGAGGGATTAGGAAGGAAAGGGTTGAACTTTGGACTCAGATGGCACCATCAGGAGTCCAAGCCTTTATGCGGGTTGCTCTTTACGTACGGCAATTCGTAAGCTAAGAAATAAGCAAGAATAGAATTGGCCAAGCCAGAGAAATCTATACGGGTGAGCTGCGTCTGAATTTGCCTAAGCTTAGGTACTAAGGTCAGATCAACCAGGTGACAACATTCTGGAAATTTTTCTTATGGCATAATTTTTGGGAGTTTCATTTCATGAAATTAGCGATAGGTCACGTTTAATTGTGTACTAAATTACCACTCTCTCTAGAAAGAAAACATTCACTACTTTAAATATACAAAAATAGAATCTTAATGATTGGCAGCTACAAAAAAGTGTCGTCATATTTACTTCACGCATATTTTTAGCTTCACAATTACAACGCAGAACGCACGCAAGATGTAAAGGGTAATATTCGTTACATTTTGGTCTTTTGACTACATATTGGCCTAATTTTGAGTCGGGTGTCGAGTCGTGAACCTTTGAGTTCTAATTTAGTTAATTTTCGTGTTTTTTAACGCAGTTTCTCAATAGATTTTTGTTATTTTTGTTTGCATGGGAAGTAGGTGGACGTAAATTTGTAGCAGAGAGACTGGCGTGTGTCGATGTCGATGTTCCCTTATTTCGTCATTCAAGCTAACGAAAATACGAAGTTTTACAAATTAGGCAACTCCAAAGTTCAACCGCAGTTTTTTATGCGTAGTCACAGTTTTCTTTTTTTTTCTCGTATTATTTTGCTTTTCATCACGTTAGGTTTGTTACCAAAGCTTTCAGGGATTCGGACTCCTAGGCTAGGCTAGGTCCATGAACTTTTTAGAATATTTTATGCCTTGCCCTCAGAATTTGGCAGAGGCGAATATTCTTAAACTTACGAATATATTTTTCTGCAAATCTAAAGCGGATTTGACAAAAGAAGCCGAAGGAATAAAAATGCTTACCGAGTAGTTGTTTTTCGGTTTCACCAAAGGATTTAGAATTCCCAAAGCTCAAATGTTTCCTTAGTCCAATTTCCAGTGTGTATTGTTCGACTCCGTCGTAGCAGAATACGTACTAATTTAACCTGTGAATTCATGCGCTATTTTTACTACATTGACTTAATTAGTTTTAATTAATTTCGTCGAATTCGGGGTTCCCTTCTATTAATTGGGTGCTGCGGTTTAGCTTACTAGACTGTTATCATTATTGGGCATATTAATTTCTTTGTATCCTGTCTCAAATGTGTCAAAATATCCGTCTGAGTGAATTACCACAAATTTTAACGAAGCAAAGCAAATTTTAGTATGTATGTCACTCTACCAGTTTAATTTTAAATTCAATGAGGCTTCGCTGTTTTGATCTATTTTGGAGGTCAAGGTCAAGCTAAAATCGAATGCCTGTACAAAGCACTAAGTAAAAATTTAAGGTTCAGGGTTATAATTGAAGGATTTTTAGCTTGCAACTATTTTTTCAGAAACAAAAGAAGTGTGATAAGAATTAACATATGAATCTGCTATGACTTGTGACTGCAACAATTTTCCAAGAAACCTCATGTAGCTTTCCTTCCTTCTTCCCAATGCGAATCCTATTCGTAAGATTAAGAGAAAGAATTTTACATTCTCAAGCTTAGCACTTTGTAATAATTTGCCTTTGAATGCTTTATGTCAATTCCTCATTTCCTTAGCTCTTCTTGTCTTGTGTTAAATCATTTTTTAAAAGCTCAATCATCATTCGGTCGCCCAGCAGCAGCAGCAGCAGAACTCACTTGGGTGATTTTGTTCTCTCCAGCCCAGCGGGTACCTTTGGTAATTTGAGTTGAGTCGTTGAGTGTGAAACATTGCTTCAGACTCAAATGGACGTACGAAGGAACGGATGAGACAATGTAATTATGAAGGAAAATTACGATGTATTGGATAGACATTGAAAAAGTGCCTAACCATACATAATATTTTAGGGAGAGTTTAACCAGGCAAGACGAAAATGTTTTAGCACAGATTGTCAGGTTGCTTTGCTTACTACAAGGAAGAAGGACACTGACACTTCCATTCCACTACAAAAACTGATGAGAGCAGTGGACTCAATAAATAGGGGATCCAAAATAATACATTGGTTCCTTCCAACTACACATGTCATACAGGATTTTGTTGTGTACGTACGTTTGTATCATAATGTGTACTTTTCCACATGCTAAAGTAATAAAAATTGCATTCTCCTTACCTCCTGAGGTAATAATACTCAGAAATTTTTTGGAATGCAATGTAATTCATCCACAAAGTTTTATTAGCAGCAAGCAGCTGCTATGCTGGCTCGGCTCATGTTGGAAGGTTTCAACGGGAGATATTCTCATCAGAATTGAAGGAGGGAACAGAACAGTCACGTCAGAATCAGAAGGAAGGCCAGAACCTTCGTCATCATCGCGTATTAGGTTGAATTACTTCAAATCAAACGAATTCAGAAAGAATGTTCAAAGTTTCGGGTTATTACAATCATATTCCATGGGTAGCGTTCGTGACTGCGGGCGCCGGGAAGACTTCCTCAATGTTATTAAGTTTAGGCAGATCCTTCAAATAAGTTTCACCAAACTTTTTGTATTATTGTGCCAATGTTCTGCTTTTTATTCTATTTCCGATATTATAATTTTGCATTTATATGAGCTCAACAGGTTTATGATATTTCAGCATTTCGAAAACTGTTTGTTCTAAAATTTGAAATGTTTTTGTTGTATTTTTCCATGCTACCCTCAATATGCCAATTTTTGTGAGTTTATGGTAAAATCACTATATAAAATATGAAATGCGGAAATACTTCACTTCATTAGACCTCATTACAGATTTGTGTTACCCTCCTACACAGGAAATCCATTTGGTCAATAATCCACGTTGGAGTTTGAGTAGTTTGCAAAACAAAATGCCATGAAGGGAGAGAATGTCAACGCATTAATACCCAATGCCCCTAACGTTTATGCTCGCAAGATTGACCTTTGTCAAAACTGTCATTATTAATTTTTCATTATTATTGCCAATTAGTCTAACAAGAGTTATCGCTTAAGTTTCAGTTTCTCCTCATATTTCTTCTCTTTGTATATTGCATATAATCCAGTCTTCCGAATCGGTTGTCAATCAAACTGCTTTGACTTTTCTTCGATATTTCTCTTATAATGCAGTCAATATCTGTAAAGTTATGAAACAACTACGCCTCTGTAAGAATTCGGCAAAGCTGGTACACCGAGAGAAAGTACAGGGAATACAACAGGTGTGTCTTTTCATTGGTTTCTGTCATGCCATCCTAGACTCAAGTCACTTTGAACTAGGTGAAAGTCAAAAGTCGTACCCTTCCATGACTTTCACCGTTGAAACTACTGGGAAAAGGCAGGGAAATTCTGAAAGATTAAACTGGTGGCAAGCCTCCTTTGTGTTGTCGGGTTCTACTTCTGTAATTTCATTACAATTAGTCTAGGCCAGGTGTACGGGTACGGGTGCATAGGAAACATATTTCCACATTGTCCTCTGTTTTATATTATCGAACGATTTCAATAATTTCAATAAAATTCCTCATCATTTGCTAAAAATAGTAAATCCAAAGGATGCTGCTGCTACTGTGCCTACTTACGACATTTACCTACATCAATTTCCTGATCTTTTAAGAATATTCAGACTCCCGTCAGAGAGAATTGTGACGGAATCGTGTTTTGTAGGGTTCAAGCGTACGTGAAACGAAAAATTTATTAATTATCCAGAATTCATTGACATTTCAGAGTAATTTTCTTGTACGCCATCTTATGAAACTCCTTCCTCTCATCTCATTTATGAGTCTTGAGTTTTAGCGTGTGAACACGCAGTTGAATAAATAATTCTTATGGCTATCCCGTATTACTAACATCTGACTCGTTATCCTTCCTACCATGAAATTGAAGCAATAGTCGCATTCAAAAAGATAATGAAGGGCCTGGCCTGTCCTGGCCTAGTGGCGAAGAAAGGTGGAAGGAAATTCTACCTCAATCCTGCCAAAAGGGAAAATAAACAAGACACATAATTACCATTCTCAATTACATTCATTATATTCTCTCTGCCTCTCTTTCTCTTTCTCAATTCTATTTTGTGGATTTGTTGCCATTGCCGGTGGAACTTCTCATAATATAAGCATTTGAATAAGAATAAGAATTTGATAAAATCACTCATTATTTAACCCAGGCTCAAAATGTGCGCGATTTTAATTGTATAGGCAGATAATGGACATCGCTTGCTGAATTAACACGGAAAAAAGTATTATAATCATTGATTTTCAAAAGTAAACAATTTATTCACCTGTAACACAATATATTTTACTAATGCCATCAATTATGAATGAGATGATGTGTGTGAATCCTTCAAAACCACAAATGCTAAAGATAACATTAAGCCAAATAGGAAAAATCATTTACTAAATCTACTTCAAGAGAGGATAGACAGAAAGTTTTTATTTAAATATATTTTTACAATTAAATCATTTTACACTCACGTACGAACAAACGGACGACACTTGATTTTGATTTTAATATATCTTAGCATTGATAAACTGGAGGAAGGTACTTGTTATGAAGTTTTTGTCTAGTTTTAAATTAAATACGTTACGACAAATGTAGCACATTGTAAATTGTAATATGATAGTAGTAGTGGTTCGTAGTAATATTAGTAGTAGGGGTAGTAGCCTTGTCACGAAAGTGATGAATTTCTCTCGTGTTGTCATTTATCTTGTGACATGATTTTCCTTGTTGTTCTTGTTCTTATCCGAAACAGGAGACTGCATTGAAAGCGCATTGTTTCCAATAATTTCTTTTCTTCATCGGATCTGCCAATTCCAACTGTTGTCTCATTCGCTGGAGCATTTGTTTAGTGTACAAGTAGTTCAACAGAGATGCTTCTCCCATTGTACCTCCTTCATCGTCTCCGAGCTATTTTCAAACCAGGTTCCAAATTAGAGTTCTAATAATTTCAACATATAACGAAGATGTTTTTGGGTTTTTCCAAATTGGATCAGTTCTATAAATTCTCACGCGCCCACTGGAGGTGAAAAATAATGCGTGGGCCGCTGGACAGTGAATTTGACAAATGACGCAATGTTTAACAGAAATTCAATTTTAGAAACATTTTAAAAGAACTCTCTCTTTGGGTTTCATTTTTCAGACAAAATGGTCCAATTTTAGGCAGGACAAGTTGAAAAACAAATTGAATACAGCACAAGCCTGCTACTTCCTACACATCTATTATTGGAGGCGGTAGATTCTAACCTTAAAATATTCAAATATTTTTGTATTCTTCCGTGGGTTTGCTTTTGAAGTAAGAATGCTTAAATACCCGAACTTTTGACTCGGGCTTCAATTTAATTATTGACAATTTTACTCCGAAGGCAAAGAGTTTGATAAACATTCTTTGAATATGTTACGTACGCTGAAATGCAAATATATTTTGCTTAAAGCTAAAAAAGTAATTTAATCCAGGGAAAGTCGTTTTCTCCTCTTCTATTCATGGAAGGGAAAGGTTATCCGATTTCCATAGGAAATACATTACTATTATCATTATGCTCCTGTAATTTTGGCATGGTTCTGGCAGGTGAGGAGCAGACAATGCCTTGGGAAACCACAGAGCAGAGCTTCATTTAAATTATTCATGTGAATCATGAGCCTCTCCCACTCGTACTTGTCCCTAGCGTTTGGGTTATTAACATAGACAAGGGAAACAATAATACTCTCACATTGTTATTCAACCCTGCATCAAATTATTCCAGCAGCTTGGCTACTATTCTCCGATTCTCCGCTTTGGAATTATGTGTTTATAGGATTAGGACTACTTAGCCTTGAGAAATTTAATCCGAGAAGATTATTCATTAAAACCCGACTCGGGCATACGAGAATTTAAGCCTTAATGAGATCTTCTTGTATTCTTTTTTTCACTTTGTAGGGGAAATGTCCATATGGTATTATTTGGACAAAGAAAAAAATTCGGGTACGCGGGTATCTGGAAAAGTCATTTCAAGGAAAGCTACTCTGTCCAAGAAAGATTAAACACTTAGGGTTCAGTGGAGTGTGTAAGTAAATTGTAAGTGGTTGGATCGGTTGGGGAGCTTTAGCGTAATTAAAAGAAAAGAGAAAAACCAAGTAAAACAACTTACGTCCATGTCAGGGATGAAAGCCCCTGGTTTTTCCTCTAGGGATCCCTGCTGAAGCTGCTGCTGCTGCTGTGGGAGAATGCTTTTGGCTTCGACCCTTGCAAGTAGTTGAAGAGTGACCAGAGCAACTACCAATAGTCCAACTCCATTTGTCCATTTAGCCATGCTGAGAAAATTTCTGACCGTGTAGCTCATTTGATAATATTTCCCTGTTTCACAGCGTGTGTGTCTTTAAGTTAATGGAGAAAAGGGGTAAAAGCGCAAAATTCACTTTTCACTCTAGGGGATTAAAATCAAAGAGAACGGGTATATTGAGTTGGCTTTGGAAAAAATTGAGATGAAAGTTTTTGGCTTGGCTAATATGTCAGGATGATTTTTTCGGTTCGGATTCTTCTTGAGGATAACTGGAGAGTGGCCCGTATCCCTGCTTATATATTGCCCGAAATGCCCATGCCATGTCATGCCTTGGTATTCGTTAAGGTTAGGTTACGTTACGAACATACTCAAGACGAGTCAATCGTTTTACTTTACTTACTTGAAAGGCAAAAGCAAAGGGAAAAGCAACCCTTTCATGCGCAACTTAGGCTGGCTTTGCCTTGCTTTCCTTTACCACGAAATTCTCCCCATGCCTTGTGGCTTCCACCACTTGTCGCTGACTTTCCCTTTGGTCCTCTGATCAAATTTATTCCCCCACGTCTCAATTCCACACTTTGACAAGCATTTTATGGCATATGTAATCCAATATAATACGTATGTATAGAAACTTTGTCTATTGTTAAGGATAAGACTCAAACCCACAGATTTGTCTAGAAAAATTGTTGAGCCTGTGAGTCTTATGGAATCATTATGGATCACATTTCAATTTGCAAATTGCTTCTTAATTTGAAATCTGAATCTAAATTATTTCTACCCACATATCCTGATGTTGATGTGGCAAAAACGGTAATGATACTTATTTGTCAAAAGCATATGATATCATCCAGACCCAAAAACAATTTGTCGGGTTCTTCTATATATTCTTCAATAAACAGGTAATGTAATACGCATTTGTTCTACAAATAAAAATAAATATAAATCCAGACCAAAGTGGTTACATAATGTAAGTAATTCATGAACATTAAAAGGCTGAAATAATTTACGCCTGAAATTCTACGTTTTACATCTAAATTACGCATCTGTCCTATCGGTTGTGGGCGTCTTTCCCACTACTTTTTATTTTCACTTTTCTGAATTATGAATGAAGTTGACAAGCTGGCCAAATTTAACCACTGCAAACTGCAATCCTTTAATTGCCTCTAATTTAGGTAATTTAATTGGTTTTTATTCCGATACCAATGCTCTTTGTAGCTGACAACTTTTGAATGCAAACTTGAATTGATTTTCCAACCACGACGCCTTGTCCAGTTATTGCGCTGTAATTCCAATAATGTCATAAAATCATGCTGATTAAGAAATTGGATTAGAGCTATTTCCTCCAAGTAGGTAAATACATTAGAAGTAGCATTTCCTCAACTTCACGAATTCCGGGCTATGTTTCGTAACTTTCTTGAGTTCAATATCTCGGGTTCCCCGTTCCGCTCCGTCTCGTCATAAATTATTTTTACAATTCCTTGAATGAGGGACATGTAGTTCTTGTTGTGCATGTAAATAAGACGGAAAGG
>WJEZ01000646.1:0-24919 GCA_009869925.1 Thalassaphorura encarpata
AAATTACAAAATTAAAATGCATGCAAATTTTTAACTAAGGTCTGAAGCTCTTCATGAACTCACATTTTGACCAGCGAACCATGGATTATCCCCCAAAAAGTCCGAAAATTGTTTCAACTTAGCAGGTAAATCCGACAAGTATTTTACCTTCAAGTTTTCCTGTATAATATAAAAATTTTCTACAAACAAACCCAAGAGATAAGAAAGATCACTGATTATTGGAATATATGACTTACAAAATCAGCATTATAGCACATCCCCGTGAAAGCACTCCGAAAATCATCATTTTGAGCTTCAGCCAAATCAATACGAATTTTTTCCTTCTCAGTTTTCCCTTCCAAGTTATTTTTACGAGCAATGTATTTCAAAATTGCCTTTGTTTGAGACAATTTCACATCCCCGTCGATCAAGTACGGTAACTGTAGATGAGATAAATCAATTAAATTTGCAAATCACAGACGGAAATAATAGCATAACCCAAATTAGTGAAGTTCGTCTAGACTCACATTAGGGAAATCCAATCCAAGAGAGAATTTTTCATCAAACCAACAAGACTTATCAAAAGTCGGAGCCTCGCCTGTCACATATAATTTTTCTTCCCAATCCGTTCCAGTGTATTCCAAAAGAAGTCGAATTGGTTGAGCCAACTAGACAGAAAAAAAACCAACAGATTAACCTATTATATACTATTCTACCCAATTACTTTAATTAATTACAATTACTTCATCATAATTTCTGTTATCAGAATATTGTACAGTAAACGAGAAACAGGATATAAGGAAAATCATTACACACAACAAAATCATAAGAATTCGTACTGTACTGATATAACTAAATTCATTTGGAATGTTAAAAGATTTCTGCATTAGCACAATAAAACTAAAATATGACTTACTCCACGAATGTCCCAATAACCCAATAGAACAGGTGCCATAATTAATGCTGGTGAAATGTGCCGAAAAATCAATCTTTTTGATTCAAAATTCTCAAAAGAATTTAAATCGATAGTTTCGTAAGGTTGCGGTATTCTGTAAAAGTAAAAAAAATATTATGAGTATTCCTGCAATAAAGCCGACTTTTTGAAATTAATTCTGATCACAACAACGAAATAAAAATCAGATTGAACAGGAGCAAACTGATCCAACATTTTCGAGTCGAAACTTTGGACTCGTGAACCTGCACAGTTTCAAGAAAAAAAGAATTTTACCTTTTCTAGAACCGCCGAGCTCTGTGCTTCTTTTTAGAAAGTTTTCCGACTGACCCGATCTTGGCAATGGCTGGAATGAAAATGTGTCGTCGACTTGTCCTCGTCCTCGTCTATCTGCAACAGTTCCTTTAATTGACTTGACAAGATTTATTAAAGCTTATTGGCTCTGACGACTGTCTCGCCTCTTCCTGTTCTCTTCTCTTGCCTATTTGATTGATCTGACCTTCAAGAATCTTTTTTATTGACGATGAATGTCAGATGTCAGAAGTCAGATCGCGTGCTGTTCGGCAAATGTGTAGGAAGGAAGGAACAGATTTCAGTTTACCGGACTTTATGATCCTGTCTCGGGGCAAGTAGTGATTGGAGTAATAGGAATCTGACCGGATTCAGATTCAGGAACCGGATTCTCAGAAAATCTTAATTATTCCAACTAATTACACAGTGCAATGAAATATGCAAATATGATTGTTATGCAAAATTAAATAGATTTACTTTAATAGATAGACTTTAAAATTTGTATTTATTTCTGTAATTTTTATTTGCATATGTAAATCACGTTACAATTATTACATTACACAACTGAATAAATTACTGAGCAAATATTAGGTAGCATGAGGACTTTAGTTTTGAAAGTTAATTCGTTGGGTTATTGTCGAAAAGGACATACGAGCCTTTTGGTAATTGCATCATATCTGAAATATCATCCGTATCAATGTTGATGACCTCCAAAGGTTTACTTCCATTGGGGTTGACACCGTCACCATCAGACGGAGAAGGTCCAGGGGAACCATGTAAATCAATTCGACGAAGAATTTCTTGATTGATGGGAATCATTTTATCCCGAGCAATCGTCCTGAGTCGTTGCACCATTTCTGGGGTATGAGGGAAATTAATTCTCAAGAATGACATGAAAGAAGGTACCTCTGCCTTGACCTTTTCTGAGTTGAATAGACCCTCAGTTGAAATTCCATACTTGATAAAAAAATCTCCAAAAATAGTTTGAAAAGAATCGGAACAAACATCAATTTTGCTCAAATCAGGGAATGATTCAAAACATTCAATTTCGGTTGGGTTGAAAAGGCCAGAATTTTTAATCTCATTCATCACATTCACAGGCAAAGGCTGAGTCAATGTTGGTTGTTTCGAGCAAGAATTTTCATTGATTGAGGTCACGGTCAGCCATCGCGTTTTGCGTTTAACTTGGTACCTTGGAAAAAAATTCAATATTAACTTTAAAATAAATTGTACAAAGAGGACGTATCATTAACTAACTTTACACGATTTTAAAGCACCTCAGGTTAGGAGCCGTTGTTTCTGTCCACTATCCACTTACTCTATTGAGATGACCAAATCCAATTTGCAATGAAGTTTCTAATTGTTGATGAAATCAAATCGTCTAAAATTACAACTTCTGGACAACCCAACACAGGTTCATTGGCTCATTCAGAATTTGCCGGAATTCGTTGTTGAAAACACAACGGTAAAAAACCACTCGTGTCTGGATCTGGAGTCTGCTACGCTACGCCATTGGGAATATCCAAATATCAAGAACTCGTTAGGACGAATCTACAGGTTTCATTCAGGTATAAAAAACAATACACAATACCTTCAAAAATCTTTATTAGAATCCCTAAGTCATAAAAACCCCAGAGAAAAGATTCAAGTCTAATCAAGTCAGGAATTTAAGCATTTTTCTATAAAAGTAATAGTTTATTTTACCAGCTTTTTCCATTTCATTCATAATCATAACACAACTCATCATGATCTGTATGTAGTTCAATCCAAATGCATATTATGCTCTAGATCTTTTACCCCTTTCACATTACGTTGATATTTTATTCTAATTCATTGACCATCAAACTGTCAAAAATCAGCACAGTGCAGCTCACTGATACATTTGTCCAGAGAATAATCCATAAGTTAAAATGACAAGAAAAATATGTCACATTTGCTGAGTGCTAAAATGAGTTAAGTTTTTCAAGATTTGCTATAATTATGAAGTAACACACAAATTTATAAATATACAAAACAGCTAAATTTCGATATTTCTACCCAATAGTTGAAAATCTGATCAAGGTTACGTTGGGATAATGTAGTAATTAATTAATTAACGAATTAATTTTCAATTTTCTTTAGAAATAATAAAGTTAACAATGCCAAATCCCGATCTCGTTCAACCTTGTAGGACAAGGGTTATTTCTCAAGAGTTCAGGTCGAGGATAGACTCGATTGATAATGAAGGTAATTAATACAATTCCTAGAATTTCAATAAACACCAAATCTAAGGCAGGCAATGACAAGAGCATATAAAAAATGCAAAAGTATCGAGTTAGATGTCACAAATGAAAGCTATGGCTAATAGTAATTAGTTAAAGCGTCTTTTTTCTCGCAGTTCTTTTTACACCTGTAAAGAAATTTATTTAAATCCTTCACTTCAAGTCACTAGCACTGCACTTCACTGCACTGATTATTTAAGAGAAAATTTTGTTGCGACTCTTAGGCCATGTCGATCAGCACAACCATCACTAACATAGCACATAAAATAAATAATCCTAATTCAAGGCTTGTTATGATTCGTCCATGTCTTCTATAAGATCCACCACATCTTCTGCAGTGACTGGAATTGGTGACAGTACAGTAACTTCTGTCTCCGCAGTTCCCCTAGAAGTACTCGCGTTCACATCTCCAGCTTCAACCTCAGGCTCTTTGTCTTTCTTATTTTCCAACAATTTCAAATCAACAGGAATCGGAATGGGAATCGGAACACCAACAGGTAAAGGCATAGGGACTGGTTGTGTAAATGGATAAAATGGACAAGGTAGAAACACTGGATAAGGAACTGGAATAGGGACATAAATATATTTCTCATGTGGTGGAACAGTCATGTCCACCCGTGGCATTTCCCATAATTCCTCTTCATTGGATTGAACATCTTTTGTTATTCGTTTTGGGCGAGTTGAAGTGGATTTGTTCACCATTAGGCATGGTCTTTTTCCATAAGCAATCGCAATGTCGGATTTTGTCCATCGGCGATCATTTATACAGACATGGTCAACTATTTCTTCGTCCCCAGGGTCATCATTATCATGTCGTCCCCCGATTCCATTTATACGTGGCATTGAATTGGAGTCTTCATCGTGAATTTCAATGATGTCGTCCTCAGTCACTTGCCTCAGGGTAAGACCAGAACCCGTGTCTATGAGAATAAATTAAATTCAAGTATTAAATCGTTAAAAATTTGGTAAAAAATATTTTTCTTACCAGTAAATCTGAAAGTTGCCCCATTGAGTAAATCTGTTCTTTCCAGTCCAATGCCACATCCGTCAGCCAAAGAAGCTACTGATGAGATTTGAATTCCCAAGTCATCCCCTGAATTCATCCCATTTTGTTGAATTGTGGACATGGATGTTACGGAACTGATGATTGGCATTGAAGGGTCATTCGTTGCCCCTGATGAATTTAGGGTTTCTTTCAAATTACAAATATATTGGGAAGGTTTTGGCAAGCAGTTGAGGGAACAGACGGCAAAATTGACTACAGGGCCTGTCACGGATTGTATCAAGTCGTAATTGTATTTCTTGACCTAAAAATCCAAAAATAAAGTATTAAACTTGAAGATTTTTTGGAAATTATCGTGTATAGTATAGATTTCTCACCTTGCAATTCGTACAACTCAAAATCTGACGATGATTGAGGACAAAAACATTTTTACACGTCGCAGAACAAAAGCCATAAGCTTTCTTCTCAGTCGCAACATAAAAAGCAGGTTTAATGTCTTCCATGTTAATGTATTTTGTACACGTCTCACATTTATTGGCTTTTCTAATGGCTTGAGATTTCAGGAGTTTTTGCCAACAAGGTTCCCCACATACTGGAAAAGATCTAGGGGAAATCACGAGTTCTTTGTCTACGAGTTTATACAAAGAGCAAATGCAGCAATTGGTCGTAACGACTGGTTTTACACGAGAGGGGGAATTGTGGTGCTTTTCAACGTACATTTCTACACAGTCTTGACCACAGAATTCCTGAAATGCAATAACATTTTGTTAATTTCAGCATGAGCATTCTATTTAATTTTGCATACCTTTGGAGAATTTTTGGAGGGAATATTGACCATTACGACATTGCCCAATTTTTTGATGTCCAATTGACAATGAAAACAAACTCGAGCATTTTTCTTGTAAGATTCAAGACACTGGGCTGTGCAAAATTGCCTAATATCACTTCCAAAGCGAACGCAATATTTACCCAGACTTGTCCATGCGACTCTTTTTGCACAAGTTGAACACTTGGAGCCAATTTCCAATTGGAAATTACCAACACAGAGATCCGAGCAAAAATTCATTGTTTCCCAATATAAAACAGTCCCACCATCAGAATCCCTATTGAGTATTCCACATTTTGCACATGGAAAAGGTCTCTTGGTTGGGTCAGGGTTGCGGAATGAATTAAAACAAGAATTTGAGCAAAGATGAATATCAGTCCCGTATTGTCTAACGACTATGAGAGAGCTTCCCATCTGCAATGCAAATTGAAAGTTAGTTTAGTACAGTTAAATAGTAAAACATTTAAACTACTAAAATAACAATTTTTAACCTTTTTGCAATGATGGCAACGTTGGCGGTCCGCGTCATTAGAGGCTCCACCATATGTCATCGTATTTCCCGAATTCACAGAAAATTCAGGATCATTATCAGATGGCTCAGCTAGTTCTAGATTTGAAATTTCCTAGAAATAGCAAATAAAAACAGGTATTAACTACAAAATCAATTTAAATTTATAAAAAGTTGTAAAAAATACCTTAATTGTATTAGCCGCTGCTTGAGCGGCTGCTCTTCTGGGTAAAACTCGTCGCTCCCCTTCTGGAGTACCTTTTTTCTTCTTGAGAATTCCTTGTAAAATCGTTGACCCATCCCCACCTTCACCTTCATCCATTTCAAATTCCATCATTCCTTCTAAAAGCTCTGGATCCTAAGGAATAAAATGAGTAATTTTTATATTTTCAAACACCATTGCGAATTTTTTTAAATAATGTAAATATGTAATATTACCATCGAAGATTCGTTCATGTTGTTTTAAAATGAGTAATTTTTATATTTTCAAACACCATTGCGAATTTTTTTGAATAATGTAAATATGTAATATTACCATCGAAGATTCGTTCATGTTGTTTTGTTCTCCATCCCCATCTTCTTCTTCATCTTCCTCAACCTGAGATTCAAAAATGCTGCTATTCATTCGAATCATAGGCATGGACCCTTCTTCCTCATCCTCGTCATCTGCAATGTCCACAATTTCGCTCACGACTTTCTTCTCTTTCTCAACTTTCTCACTGGTTTCTGAATTTTCTTCTCCCTCTTCAGTGACCTTTGCTTTTTTGGATGCTTCAGCATCAGCTTCACCTCCGTCCTTGATTTCATCATCAATCTCGCCTTCTTCCTTCCCTTCGTCACCTTTTTCCTCGGCATCGGCACTTTTAACCCCAATGACCTTGTCAATATCCACATCCATAAAATCTGCTGGGTTAACTTCTTCGATCTCATCATCATCTACCATAGAAATGCCCAACACATTTCCATCAGATTCATCACCAATCGTAGAGTCATCCATGGTAGTACCAGCAAGTGGATTTACTGCAGATTCTAACGTCCCACTCTCATTGTTTTGGCTCTGGTCTGGGTCTAAGGTATACTGCGGATTCTAACGTCCCACTCTCATTGTTTTGGCTCTGGTCTGGGTCTAAGGTCAATATGTTCATATTCATACTTTCTTCTTGCTCCTGTTCTCCTTGTTCTTCGTCTTCGGGGAAGGAATCCGTAGTTTTTTCAAGATTGGAGCTGTTTTTCTGATCTTGACTGTCGGCATCTTCCTCCACAATTTCACCGTCCTCCTAAAATAAATAAAAAACATTACATTAAAAATGCCGAGTCATAAAATGAAGTCACTTTTTTGTAAATTTTACAATTTAATTCGATAATTACCTCTTGATCCCCTAGAGGATTTTCCTCGGTTCCTTCGTCATCCCCTCCTCCTGTAAAGTCTTCGATTTCTCCTTCTTCTTGTTCTTCTTCACCCTCAACCTGCTGCTGCAGCTCCTCCTCCTGTTGACCTTCTTCATCCCCCGTAAGGGGTAAGTTGTCATCATCCTCCTGCTCGTCAGTCCCAGTATTTTCATTTCCAACGTCACTGCTCAACGTCGTCAAAGTTTTGGGCGCCGGCTCTTTTTCATTGTCATTGTCACCTTCTTCACCGCCCAATTCACTTGTGTCAAGTTCAAAATCTAAATCTTCCGTCCCTGCCATGAGGGAAACAAATTTTGCACACAAAGGTCAAAGGTCAGAGGGCAAAGCCAGTCACAAAAATTACATGAACAATCTGTGCTCCGCTCCTAAAAATGAAAAACTATTCAAAAATATTGAGGGCGCCTTACGGACACAGGAACAGAGAAGAATTTGAATTCCCCAGCGAAAGCAAAGCTTTTGTGTGACAAAAAATATCCTATTCTCTCAATGCGTTTCCCTGTTGTGGGAGTCGCGGGTGTTGTACTGTACGACGTGTTATGGGCATGGGCATGGACATTACCGACCCCTCGACTTGCGCGTCTGATCCCCATAAGCTCCGCCCTAATCCAATGTTGTCCTCCACGCTCCCTGGCAAAATTTGGATTCCGACATCGTTGTCAAATTTTGCAGGAAACAGCGGGACTATTCAAATATTTCGACAGGCCAGTCAGCAGCTGTTGAGATATCAAAATCGTAGTAGTATCAGATTGACTAATTTTTAAAAAGGTAGGTGAAATACAATTACAAGTAGGCAAAATTAGAATGTTTGCCGAAACGTTTTTGAGAAACGTTAAGCTCAGCTGGTTTGGCGGTAAAATACAAAGTTTGAAATTATCATTTTAGCATCTTAAGTACAGAAATAATTACTAGATCTATGCACGATTTTCCAAAAGTATAGTTTCATCCTTCCTTAGATTTATTCAAATTAATTGACTCTACTACTAGTACATTTTCAAGATTTATCCACATGTACAGAAATATATGTATTATTTTAATTTCGAAGAATTTTAAGTACAAATACTCATTTTACTCAATAGTATTATCACATCTCACATGACATAAGCGTAATGGGTATGGGATTGTTTTCTTTATTGGTCGCGACGCGATTTCCGATATGTATAATGTATCGTATGTAAACGTTTTGTTCAGGACAAGTAGGAAATTGAAGAGTCTGAGGAGGTTTTCTTCAACTTCTCTTCCGTGAATTTTACCAGAGACTCTTTTCGGGTGTCAAGTAGCTCCGCCATCTTGTTTTCGTATGCCTCACGAAGTTGAGCTTCTCTCTCTTGAACTAAGCGACCAACAATTGCTTCGACTTGAGCATGAGTGAACAAAACATTCTCCTCAGTTGGTTTTCGTGGCACCGGGGGCACATTATGCTCAGTCTTTACCATTTTTCGAACAGGGAGTTGTAACTCGTCTTCTGCCTCTGCCTCTGGCTCATCATCATCACTGTCCACAAAGGTCAACCTTTTTTTAAAATGGGTTGGAAGTGTCGAAGTCGTGACTGGAACGTCGGAGATAGAGAGACGCGGTTTCTTAGGTTGGGGAGCTGGGACCGTGTTCGGAAAAACCGGAGTGGAGGCCAACAAGGGTGAGAATTTGGAATCTCCCAATGGGGAAAGACTCGGGCATCTGGAACGTTGGCAGACAAAATCCTCGGGATCCGACAGGATTGGACTTTTCAAGTCCCATTCGGTTCGCCGCTTCAGTGTACAAGCCATGGTAATCCAATTCCAATCGGTTGCTCTTCAGAGGAATATTATTACCCCCTGTGGAATTTAACACAGAAATAATTATAATCTGATTATCATCGAATACAAGTGACTAAATGCAATAATTGGTTAGAAAGGGCGGACCTTTTTCTACAGAAAGAAATGTCACCTCGCCAGAAAATAGAACTAACGCAAATTCTTATATTCTATCCAAAACAACGAACGAATACCGGAATTTAGAAAATCCAATAATAACGCAATTCAAAATCCTTTTACCTCGTACAAAATTTTGAAAAACTTTATAATCATACCTACTCGTTGCCTTGCCATGTCGTAAATACAAATTATACTGATCTGTTATCCATGCCATTTACCCGATTTTATGATTTTTGAGACGAAGTCCTTCCGGTGAGCCCGAACCGAGGATTATCTTCTAAATTAGTATGACTAGAGATTTTTAATAGGATGGAAGGTTTTAGCCCGGCATTGTTCTCAGGCTAAAGCTGATTTAATAATTAACTCTAAATCAACTTTTCATTCTTATACTCATTTTTACTTTTCTGCTAAAAATTGTGCCTATGAATTTAGCGCGGTTCCCTGCCCCTGTCCATACTTTATGCATGGGGAAAATGAATATTAAATTCATTAAAAAATTTAAGATGATAAAAAAGCTAAACCAATAAACTGACGATGACATGTCTGTCTAACCCTCGTCTAAAATAAGTATTAATTAATTACGAGTACTTTCTCCAAACTCAAGTTTTACAGTTTGAGTTTGCTAACACCCTGTATTATGATGGGATGACCTTTTCTTTTTATTTCAAAACTGGCATTCTACTCTCTCTATTCTGTTTCGCATATAAAAAAGTATGGAATTATGAAATTCATTTTGAAACACTTTCCTGTTTCCTCATTGCTAGAAGGAGGTCCATTTCGTAACTTCACATGTTTAGGTTTTCAAAAAGACTAGACAGAAGACACTACATTTGTTTTGCTGAGTTTAGTTGGTGGTACTAGTACTTCAGTCAACAAGAAGAGAAGAGAAATGTATTATTCCATTTCCATTGTTAGATTTGAATATAAGTTACACAAGTTTAGTTGAAAAGTGGTCGTAAAATATCTACAGCAGATAATAAATCAATCAGATCAATAGTGAAAGGTAATTAATACCAATGCTGTATTTAGCAACAGTCAACCAGACAGATCAGTAAACAAAGTAAAAGCAAAACTATCTAAGGTCTCAAATTACACAATAGTTGCGTGGAACTGCGTAGTGCTAGTACCGGTAACGAACGACTAGACATTAAATATTAGCACACAACACTTATGGCAATCAACTTAACTGTTTCACCTTTAAGTTCACAGATCTTTTCTATTTCGTTTCTTAACTTGGGTCTGGGTTTCAGTACAGTGTGCAGTTGAACCGATGAGCTCAAAAATTACATTTGCTTTCGCTGTGGGGTTGAAATGATCATAAAAAGGGAGGCGAGACGCAATAACAGAATCTGTAGGTCTAAAATTTTTGTCAATTTGGTTCTTCGAAATCTCAAAATAATAATTTTATGCCAATTGGGGCAAAATGATTTAAATTCTGCTCCATAGTATTTGTGATTTATTTTGAATTTTCCTTTGCGTTTGCTTTGTCTTCTTGATTGGTGGGCTCCATCGCTCAACGCCAAGCGAGAATCAAACGAGGGAAGCAACTGATTCCATCAGTTGGGATATCACGTCGAAAAAAGTCACTCATCATTTCATTTCAATTCCAGCGTCCAGCAACCTGTAATTCCAATTGACTCGGTGCTGTGATCATTTCTCCACACATAAAATTGAAAATGTCTTCAGAAATAGTTACGAATATGACACTGGATGGTGGCCTCAAAACCTTGGAGATTCCAACCATAATTCCTCAAGGTCCGAAGAAGGATGCGGCGGCCCTTCCTGGGTCCACGGGCGATGGGACTGCTGAAGATTTGAAGGCTTACATTCGGAACTATGCTGCTCATTCAAATGGAATATCTCATGAGGAGATGGTTGCATCCTACACTGCTTGGGCTGACAATTATGATGCAGTATGTAAAAGAAAAATTAATTAAATATTTTTTTCTCAAAAAGTTTCTTATAGCCTGGCTGATTTTTCAGGATCTCTGTCCAGGGCGTTATAATGGACCTTCAATTGCAGCTGAAGCTATGGCTGAACATTATTCTGATGAGGTCACCCGTGGAGAGCTCTTTGTCTTGGATGTTGCAGCTGGAACTGGACGTGTTGGGCAAGAACTTCATAAAGTTGGATTTAAGTAAGTTTCCGGTGAAATGCATTAGTTTTTTAATTGCAATTCTTCTATTATTCTCTCATAATTTTTTTCAGACACATTGATGCATTGGAGCCTTCGGAAGGAATGCTGAAAGTTCTTCAGGGCCGAAATGTGTATGGGAAACGTTTCCAGGAATCTATTGGCTATTCCATTATAGAAGCCATTTCTCCAGGTATTATTCTGAATACTGATTTGATTTGGAATTTGGTTGAAAATCTAGTAAAAATGTATGATTTCTAGGAACTTACGATTGCTTGGTCATTGCTGGAGGAATGGGAGAAGGGCACATTCCTGTTTCCGCCGTGGATGAAATGATTCGCATTGTTAAGCCTGGTAAAATCTCTAAGTCTAAATTTCTGTAAAAACTAGAAATTAGCACTAAAATTGGATAACTAATTAGGTGGGACTGTCTTCATTGTTATGAGGGAAGAATATTTGCAAGACGTCAAGGAATATGCGAATAAATTGGAACCATACATGGAAGCTTTGGAGAAAAAAGGACTCTGGAAACAGGTGAGAAGGGAAAAAAAGTTTCGTTACTGGAAATAAATGCATTACGTAATGAACTTATTGTTGAATTAATCCGCAGATTGGACGCACCGTTGTAAAAAATTATTCTTTCAGCAAGAATGGAGTGGTTTTCAATTATGAAATCGCCTAATTCACTTCAACCCAACCACATTCCAATACAGATTAAGCAACACCAACAATTTTAATGAGTATAATTATTGTGAATGTATTGTCATTATTCCGACTTTTCAATTAAACATTTGACAACTGCTGACTTGAACTACCGGATTGTTAATTTGATCATAAAATAGCCTGGAGCATATTATTTACCAGAGAATAAATTGTAGCACCAATTGGTCAGTAGTTTATCCTTTAGGAGTGGAAAGTTTTGAAGCCTCGTTGTTGAAGCTTCAGAATTTTAAGATGTCGAGTCTAATATGTCTGTTTCCAGTTTTTACGCAATTTATGATCTCGCTCGGGTTTATTATTCCCTTAAAACTTGTGTAAAAATCGAAAGGGTTAAAAACCGGTTCGGTTTGGCCACAAGAAATCTTGAACTTGAGCTTTGGCTTTTACTTTTCAACTAAAACCAAATTTCCTTAAGAGTTGATGAAACTTGTTCCACCCACATAATGATTGATTTATTCAATCTTGCATCAACATCAGCAATAAACCCACATGGAGCCAGACGTGATTAAATAAAAACGCAAGGTAAATATTTCAAGTACAGCAAAAATGTCTAAGAGTTTGGGATTCGCACCTTAATTACGATAAATCTGTCAGATCAACGAGATTATAAAAATTAGCAGTTGCAGTTACACTGGGCTTGGGCTTTGATTTCCAGCTATAAAAGCCTTGAAACAAAATTATCGTTGTACAGTAGTCGTCTCAACATTGATCAACAGCACAACTCAACAAGAATCAGTGAAAGATTTAATTTTGTGACTGTGTCTCAGTGTCTCAACCTTTGAATTTTTAAATCAAGAAAAATGCCAAAAGAAATTGCTCTGGACAAATATGACGCTCCACCAGCTCCTGCAGAGGATCTTAATGACCTAGAGGGTTATAGAAAAAATTGTGCAACTCATTCCACAGGGATTTCTCATGAAGAAATGGTTGCAACTTACACGACTTGGGCAGAGAAATACGATGGGGTATTTAAAACTAAAAATTAAAACGGTGACCTTAATAATTTGTGTAGGATATTGTTCCAGGGGTTTACAATGGACCCACAATTGCAGCCTTAGCGATGGCTGAGTATTATTCCAATGAGGTGACTCGAGGACAAATCAAAATCCTGGATGTTGCAGCCGGGACGGGTCATGTCGGGCAAGAATTGCTCAAAGTTGGATTTAAGTAAGGTCGCTTTCTTAAGAATTAAAAAAATATTGATTAATTATTTTATGCCTTGTTCAGGCACATTGATGCGTTGGAACCTTCTGAAGGAATGATGAAAATTCTCCAGACTAAAAATATATACGAGTCTACGTTCCTGAAACCTATTGGCTATGCCAGTATAGATGGAATTTCGCCAGGTATTTCTAATAAATTATTAATTTGTAAAAATTGTTAAAATATAATGATTTCTAGACACCTACGATAGTTTGGTCATTTCTGGAGGAATGGGTGAAGGGCATATTCCCGTATCTGCTGTTGATGAAATGATTCGCATTGTTAAACCTGGTAAAATTCTAAAATATCCGTGAAAACTACAATACATAATAAATTGTTCGTATTACTTAGGTGGAACTGTGTTCATTGTAATGAGAGAAGAATATTTGCAATATGTCAAGGAATATGTGAATAAATTGGAACCGTATATGGAAACTTTGGAGAAGAAAGGGCTTTGGAAACAGGTATGGATAGTAGAACATTTTACTTTACTGGAAATTTTACCATAAATAAGTCACTGAAGTTGTCATTATGATTTTAGATTGGACGCACCGTCGTGAAAAACTATTCTTTCAACAAGAACGGTGTAGTTTTTAAATATGAAATTCTCTAGTTACTAGAAATTAATTATTAAAAGTTATCTGAAGAAATAATTGACACAGGACATAAATAAAATGTTCATTGTTCATTATGTATAACCAGATACAGAATTCTAGAAAATTATAGCATTTTTTTGGAATTACTAATCTGCGATGTCATTTCTTGGACATTTCACTACAGCAGGTGGACCTTAGCCCGACTACAAGGTCAATTTTGCAACAATTTACAGAAAACATTTTAAAATATTAACAAGTTACACTACGCCCACAATACAACACTCTGGCTGTAACAAGATTGTGAATTTTGTTAACTATTTCGTCCATTGTTTGATTATCCTGCCTGACAAGTCCAAAACATTTCATGAATTGTGTAATTTGAATTTACAAGATTTGGACCATTACGTGAAAATGTTTTGCCGTTATATACAAGCCTGCCTAACTCTGGCCTTGCTTTCTCAATCTCAGTTGCTCCATCAAATTCTCAAATTCAACAACAATGTTAAGCACACGCGTTTAGATTCTTAGATAACTCAAAATAGGGATTTAAAATCTGACGATTTCTAATTAAAGTTTCTCATTTGAAAAATTTGGTCCAAAGTCATGATTTCTCAAAAAAGTTTCCTGGTAATTACCTGTGCAATTCGCGTTGGACATTTTCTCCGCATAATGCCCTGGAAGGTGGACAAAAATAATCACCATTATCGTTTGAGCAAATCCGGACATCAATTCCTTCATTTTATTTCTACAAAAATATTTTTACACTTAGAAATCCTAAACATTACAATTTTGATAGGAGCATTCCTTGTGCCCATTGTAACTGAAGAATTGAACTATTGGGAACTCATTTTTGGTTTGTGTTTAATTTCTTTACTTTTGATTGGAATCGTGAGTTTGGCTTTGTTCGCATGGTCGACTGATGCGGTGGAATATTTGGTTAACTCTACCACTGCAATAAATTCAATAAATGGTAGGTGTCAGTACTTAAACCTTTTGCCACTGCTTACAATTCAATTTATTTTTATTTTTCAACTCGTTTTCGTTTGCCAGCTCAATTATTCCCAGGCCTAGGTCCGGGTCCAGAAAATTCAAAAGATGGTCTGGAAACGCTTAGTGAAATTTTGCTGTGGACAGCTCCTGTCATGATTTTATTTGGCATCCCAGGTTGCGTATTTTTATTGCACTTGAGACTAAAGTTATTTTTAGTTTTTAATTTCATGATTGACCACATTCCTTATGCAATTTATGGAATTGTGAGCGGATGGATTATTCACAGCTCTATTTTAGTAACGGCCAGCTTCGCGATTGTGTTTTTATTTGCAGTATATCAAAATTTTACAGCGCGATGGTTTCAAGAAGTAATTTCGTAAGTATTTGCAAAAATTAATCATCAATCTGCCCTGAAATTTAGTTTATCATAGCTCGAACTGCAGGATTTTGTCAAAAAATATTCCTATGGACATCGATGATGCAAATCTTCTTGCAAAATTTTATCGCACTCATCTAATTTTGCATCGTTTAGCTGAATCGGTCGCATCAGACACATTCTTTTCTTGCACCACTTTCACAATTTCTTTGCTTATAACAACTTTGTTTTCAATTTTCCGATTATACGATAAAATGGATTTTTCAAACACCCTCTGTTTTATAATTTGGGCATCCGTTGCTTCATACAATGTTCATTTGCTCTTTGGGCTATGCAATAAGACTACACAAACTTCTGCCAAGTTCGTCCAAAGTTGCAACTGCAAGAGTACAAGCAAAATTAAGAAAACCATGGAATCTTGGAAACCATTGTACTGGAAACTTGGATCTTTTGGCCAGTTGAACGCATCGACGTATCTTATCATTATGAGCGAAATTGTAATTAAAAATGTAATTGATTTGCTCCTCCTATGATAACCACTTGAATAAAATTTGTGGAAATGTCATGGTTTTATGTTTCTAAGGAATTTTCCAAGGATAGGTCGGATTCGGATAGGATAAGAATATGGCCAATTCATGGCCCATAAGTTAATCGAAATTATTCTACCAAATTCACGAAAATGTTAATTTAACAGGTGTGACAAGACAGATTGGCTATTATAGCGGAAATGAACGTGAATGAGATGAGGACACAGCACGCATATTAACTAATTAATTACACGATCTAACGCTAATTAATATTAGACTATCGTCTTGCATATACGAATTTCAGTGTGTTTCAGGATTTCTTAGCAAACAATTTCATCATGAGTGCAACCAGGAAACTAATTATTTTTCGTTCTATTTCTATTTTATTTATAATATTTTATGTTTCTAAGGAATTTTCCAAGGATAGGTCGGATTCAGATAGGATAAGAATATAGCCAATTCATGGCCCACAAGTTAATCTAAATTAATTATTCTACAAAATTCACGAAAATGTAAATTTAACAGGTGTGACAAGACAGATTGGCTATTATAACGGAAATGAACGTGAATGAGATGAGGACACAGCACGCATATTAACTAATTAATTACACGATCTAACGCTAATTAATATTAGACTATCGTCTTGCATATACGAATTTCAGTGTATTTCAGGATTTCTTAGCAAACAATTTCATCATGAGTGCAACCAGGAAACTAATTATTTTTCGTTCTATTTCTATTTTATTTATAATGAGTAACCAGATTTTAGTTTTAATTACATCTGAACCCGTGAACTTGGGAGGTTTAAAGACATGGAATTTTAATGGACTCCGATCTGATGAAATGACGCTGTTAAATCCAAAGCAGATGAAAATCAGTGATTTACATTTTACTCCAGAGGGTCCAGCTGTTTGGTTCATGGTTGGCACTGGATCTGACTATACGGAAGAATGGGCAGAATTAGAAGGAATTATTATTCCTGATGAACATGGAAGGTGAGAATTGAAATTTTTTAATTAATTAGAAATGTTCTAATTATGCACTGGCTGGCCTCAGTTGTGACAGGTTAAAGGGTTACAACGAAGATGATATCATTATCACTCTGCCCGACGGAATGGAATTTACTGATTATGACTTCCTATCTGTCTTCTGCATCAGATTTAATCATAATTTTGGTTACGTGAGTATTCCTAGGAAAGAGCTCAAGGCGAATCGAAATTTCACATCAATGGTTAAACCCTAATTCAAATTAAAAGGACAAATTACCTAATTTATGACTAATTTCTCTATTTTCAGCCCATGATAGGGGATGAACCACTTCCGCAATATTGTAATTAATTATTTCAAGCCAGTTTATTATAAAAATTATGACCTGACCTTGCCCAATTCATTCTATTCTTCAGGTCGACAAGATGTTGAAGACAGGGAAAAAGCTCCTAACCCTAATGATGAGGAATAATCAATCAGTTGGAATAAAATTCTTTGAAACAATTTTATTGTCTTTGTAGCACAATCAAGTTAAAAATAAGAAATTTATTCAAAATAATAAATTGCTTGTCTCACGTCAATGGTGTAATCCTAACACCACGATCTTCCAACTTGAAATGAAAAACTTTTGGAAGACTATTATGATAAACGTAACAAGATTCGCCAGAGGACGATTTTACTTTTCTAGGATAATTTTCCATACTAATTGTTCCATCCACCTTAGGAGAAAATCCAGTTTGCAAGGGTTTCACATGGAATGTTGTCGTGGCCAATGTGCGTGACACAATCTTGGAAAAATAATTTCCTAAGCTTCCTGAAAAATTGTTGACCAAGGAACACACGATAATTTCATCACCGTCCACGTCGACTTCTTTTGGGAATCTTAGCCCAGAAGCAAAGTTCAAAACGTCTATGTCAGATTCCCCAGATGAGTGAAAAACATTTGACAAGTTTTCTACAATTATGAGCAACTGGGATTTTTCTGAATTCTGGTCTTGCTTGTCTTGACGGACTTGGCTAGAAATTCGCTGAATTTCGGCCATGCATAGAGAACTCAGATTTTTCAAGTCAAGGTTTCCAGTTTTGTCCAGGATTGGAAATTCAGATCCACTTTCTTCAGTGCCGGAAATGATTCCATAAGATTTTTTTAATACGTCAATAACAGTCAGTTGACCCTTTTCTGAAAAATAAATTAAATATTTATTCAGGTTCACTGCTGCACGACCGTAATTGAATTGAAAAATTCTCTGAAATTGAAATGACCTCTGACCCCTTCCCTTACCTTTCATTGCATTAAAATTCCATCCCAATTTTCCAGCCAGTGAGCTCCAATGAAATTCAGTTTGTGAATTAAGGATTAGCAAAACCTTTGATGCATTTGATTTGCTTAGACGATTAAATTCTGCTAAAAGCACGTGTAAAACCCAACTTCCATCAACTTCTCCATTTTCTTCAACAATCACACAACTTTCCCCTAAAAAAATCTCTTCAACTTTGACCCCAAGGCTAAGCAAAGAATTTTGGGGACTTGTAGCAGCCATGAAATCAAAATAAACTAAAATTTGATCAAAATTTTACTCCGGTTTCGGCTTCTGTTCGCTCAGATTTCATGCAGTAAGGGAAAACCCGCCTAGCATAACCAAGAAATTTTAGACAAATGAGAAATTTTTACATATTTTGACAAGTTTTTTTATTATTAATTAAGTCAAAGACGAATTACAAGAACAAAAAACAATTTACAAGAATTCATTAATTAATTTACAATTTTATTCCGAATCACTGTCAGACTTGAATGGTTCATTTTCTGAATCACCTGAGTCTGACACAACATATTTCTTGGCTACTGCTGCAGTTCGCTTTGTTCGTTCTTTGGCAGCGACAGATGGATGGAAAGAGTTTTCATCATCTGAAGAAGACAATGTGATGTCCATTTCTTCTGATTCTGAATCATTCTTCTTTTTCCCTTTCCCCTTTGGAGCATTTAACTTTATTTTTGTTTGTTTTGCAGCTTTCATCGGCTTCGGCTGCTGCTTCTTGGGTTCAACGTCACCCACAGCGGTGGCTTTAGGTTTCACAGGAGCTTTTGTCTTTTTCTTCGGCTCGTCTTCATCATCGTCATCACGTTTCCCAGAATCGGAATCATCAGAATTGAATGGATCACTTCCTGAATCATCCGACAAAACATATTTCTTAGCGGCTGCTGCAGCTGCAGTTCTCTTTGTTCGTTCTCTAGCAGCAGCAGCTTCTGATGGATTGGCAGCAAAATCTTCATCATCTGAAGACGACAATGTGATGGCCATCTCTTCTTCTGATTCTGAATCATTCTTCTTTTTCCCACCTGGTGGTCTCCCTTTACCTTTACCTTTGGGTACAGACTCAAAATTTAATTTTGTTTGTTTCAAACCATCTTTAGGAGCTCTTGGCTTTTTGGGTTCTCCTGCAGCTTTGGGTTTTGCAGGACCTTTTTTCGTCTTCTTCTTCCCTTCATCATCAGAATAGTTCAATTTATCATGAAGTGATTCATTTCCATCAGCCATCAAGTCATACTCATCCAATTCCATGTCTTCTACCTTGACCTTTCCCTCCTTTGGTTTACGCACACGTTTCCCTTTGTTTTCCTTTACTTGTTTAGCAGCCTCAGCTTTTCTAATCATATCATCCAGAACTGGTTGAACTCTTTGACCCTTGGGGGAAGGTGCTGTCATCATTGTTGCTTTCTTTGAAAATCCATGTTTAGCCACGACTTTTTTAGTATTTTCTTTTGTATCGTCCAATTCTTCTTTCTCAACTCGATCCAATTCTTCCACCAAACGATCCAAATCATCATTATACATATCAGTTGGACTTTTCTTTTTTAAATCTTCCAACTCTTGCAATCTTTCATCTCGTTTTCTCAATAAATCTTCTTTCCTCTCATGTGTTAAACTCCACATGGGCATTCCAAGCAAATAATCAAAATCTTTTCCTTCTTCAGCAGCATCTTCAACTTTATCAGTCGTATCCTCCGTGTCATCGTCCACACGAAGTTTTTGTTTATTTTTCCATGCCTTCACGGGATCTGAGTCGAATTTCTTGGATACTAATTCATCAATCATGAGTTTTCTCTTCTTGTTCTCAATCACAAGTTTTCCATTGCATTTTTCAAGGATGAATCTTGCTTGATTTGTTAATTTTGATGCCTCTGAGGTCAAAGCTCCCAATAGAAATTCTCTTCGTTTCCCATACATTTCAAATCGGAGAGTGAAAAATTCTTTCAAAATTTCTTCCACTGTATATTTTTTAAGACATCCATTCTGATCAAAAAGAACCATACAGGTTAAATTGATACTTGTTTGAAGTTTGAATACTTTGTGAAGTCCTTGCTCTTGAAATGAGTCGAGAGTTTCTGGTTTCATAGAAATAATAAATTTGACAGTTGTATCAGTATGATATTCCTTGTAATCAGTAATCACGGCAGGTTGTTTTTCAGTCCCTGTGATCATGGGTTCAACTACACTCTCTTTGTAATTTTGAGTCCAAGTTCCAACGGGTAGTTCCACAATTTCAATTTTTGAATCTGATAAAATGTTAACTTCTCCATTTACAGCATATTTGAGGGGTGCGATCTCAAGGATTTCTCCAACGAATCCTTTGTACCAAGGTTTCATTGGATGAGGTTCATCACCTCGGAGCATTCGTCTTAAATTTGCAATGATTGCACGTGGATCAAAGTTTGGAATTTTTGTCATCCATCCAGTTCCAATTCCATCTGCCCCATTTACAAGGACCATTGGAATAATGGGACAATACCATTCTGGCTCAATCATTGTATTATCATCAAATAAATTGGTCAATATTGCATCATCCTTTGGATCAAAAATTGTTCTTGCGAGTGGACTCAACTGTGTAAAAATGTATCTTGGTGAAGCAGAGTCTTTTCCACCTTGCAAACGCGTGCCAAATTGTCCGATGGGTAAAAGTAGATTAATATTGTTTGAACCCACGTAGTTTTGGGCTAAATTTACAATTGTAGACATCAAACTGGCTTCACCGTGATGATAAGCAGATAACTCAGCAACTGAGCCAGCCAATTGTGCAACTTTTACTTCTTCTTTTAAATTTTCTTTTGAAGCAAGCGTACAGTACTTTTCTTTGCCCTGGTTTTAATCCATCGACGACACATGGGATACTTCTCTCATTGTCCAAATTAGAAAACAAGACCAATTCCTTGTTGACAAAATCTGAGAAAGTTATTGAGTGAACTGATGAGTTGTAAATTACATCTTCCATCATTCCCATTTCTTTCCGACGTTTACAACCTTCCATCCACCCAGTCAACCAATCCTTACGTTGATCTGCACATTTTTTGCTAAATGCCATTGTAATTTGTTCATCATCCTTTGACCCTTGATACTTGAATTTAATGCGATGCCTTTGCATGTCAGAAAAATATTCTTTAGCTTCCTTTGCTGTAGAAGTTCCCAACCCCTTGTAGTATTTGATTTTGTAGGCTTTGAGTGCTGCTTTAGTCTTTGTCTTTTTCCATTCTTCCAATTCAGGCATTGAGAAAAATGCAATGCTTTCTTTCTTTCCTTTTGTAGCTTTTACGATTGGGGTAATGAATTCTTCAAGAAAACTCATTTGTAACAAGCTTGGCCAATTGTGATGAATGAAATTGATGATCAAGCCTTTAATGTGAGAACCGTCGTGATCCTGATCCGTCATTATCATTACTTTTCCATAGCGCAAAGTCTTTATATCTTCCAATGTTTGATATTTCTGTTTGTACTTGAGCCCAAGAATTTTTACAAGGGCATTAATCTCAGCATTTTCCATGATCTAAAAGAAAAGTCATATTAACACCAACACTTAACAAAGTAAAATTAATTTTTAGTTGTACCTGCTTATGTGACGCTTCTCGAACGTTGAGTAATTTACCACGAAGTGGAAATACCCCATACTTGTCACGTCCAATGACCCCTAGACCAGAAACAGCAAGTGTCTTGGCAGAATCTCCTTCCGTCAAGATTAGAGTGCAATCGATAGAATTCTTGGTGCCAGCATCGTTAGCATCTTCCAACTTTGGAATTCCTGTTCATTTGAATATTTCATTAATTACTTATTCTTCTGCATTGTTTTTTATGAATCGTACGTCATACCTTTAATTTTATTTGCCTTGCGCCCAGAGTTCTTGTTCAATAAATTTTCTGCTTTGAACTTGGCCCATGAAAGTACATTCTCTACAATCCCACATTTCAAGATTCCAGCATAAAATTTTTCTGAGGGTGTACACTTTGACCTAGAAATATTACAAATGGTTTTCAATGCATGTAAAAATAGGATTTATCTTTACAAACTGACATACCCGAAAGATTTGACCTGCAAGGTCATGTTTTCCTTTGTTTGAGAATCAAATGTAGGATTCTCAATCAGGCAATTTATAAAAATCCACAAATGATTTCGCACTTGAAATGGTTTGATGTCAATCCCATTTTTATTCTTTTTCTTAATAGTTTCCACCATATTCTTGACAATCATTTCAGATATGTAGTCGACATGCCGTCCTCCCTATAAAACGAACAAGAAATATAAATTTTACATAGATGCAAAACCAAGTGAGTTAAAAAAGCAAACCTTTGTGGTGGCAATACTGTTGACAAATGAATTTTGTTGAAAACCATTCTCAGATGGTGCAACTGCGATTTCCCATCTTTCATTGACCACCTCGTATGTAAATTTCACTTGTGCTCCAGTTTCGTCCAAACGTTCTTTCAAGAAAAGGTCTACATAATCCTTGAAGCTTTTTACCTGTAATTATCAATCGGTTTATTCAATAAATCCTTGATGAGTTTCTGATTTAAATATCAACTAAATTTTACCGGCAATCGCTTTCCATTCAGCTGAACCTTGACTCCTCTAGTAGAAGCTGCAATATCGTAAGCCCGACGACTAAAAAGCGAAACGATGTCATTGTCCAAGGATTGCATGTTAAACTTGGACAAATCAGGTTTGAATGTAACTTTTGTGTAATCTTCACTTCCAAAATCTTTAATTATTGGATCAGTTGTTTTTTGCATATTATTTTCCCATGTCTAGACAAAAAAGAATTATAATTTAGTTTCATATTCATACTAAAAAATTGATGACAATAATGAAGTACCTGTTTGAATGCTCTTTTGCTTTGCTTGTGCCCTGTTTCAACGACAAACTTGGTGCTGAAAACATTACAGAGTTTGGCTCCATATCCATTTCTACCACCCGTAACTTTTTTGTCATCATCGTTGAAGTTTGAGGAAGTCAACAAATGCCCAAAGATCATACTTGGAACATACATTTTTTCTTCCTTATGCATCTGTACTGGAATACCATGTCCATTGTTGGCAATTGTAATTTTGTTCCCCTCCCTGCAATGATTATATAATTAAAATTTAGAAATTCCAAGTCATAAGAAGTACTACTGTAAGTAAAACTATGCTTACTGATCTATATCGATTTTAATTAGATCCATCTTCGGGTCACGTTGCTTGTTGTCAGCAGCATTGACCAAAATTTCATCAAAAATCTTGTATAAGCCCGGAACGTATGTAATTTGCCTTTGGACCATTTTTCCATCTTCAAAAACCCACATGAGCTCTGTCACTGGCTCAACGGACCCTGTATGAGGAATTTAAAATTGTTTTGAGTACTCGGACCGATTTTTGTATGAAATAAATCAACGTACCAATATAAGTATCTGGCCGCAACAATATGTGCTCGAGCTGTGTTTTCTTTTGGTAAATATCTTCAATCGCTTGACCTTTGCTTGATTTAGCCTTCTTAGGCGGAGGTGACTCGGAGTGTCCAATCTCCCTTTCTGCATTTCCATTCGATTTTGAACCCATTTTTGAGATTTTCTATTTAAAAATTAATAAAAATCTTCAATATTTGTAGTATTGCAACCCCTTTCCCCAAACAAATTCAGAAGCGATCATTCCAATTGATTTATCGTAAACAAGTTAACTAAATATCCTTGTTGGACATTGGATTTTTTAATTTGGTAATCTTGGACTGTTTTTTTAGCGAAAAGAAAGCCAGTAGCATTGAAATATTTATTCGAGACGCGTAATTATTAAGGAAGGTAACTCTCAAGCTGAGAAAGCAAAAACGAAATAAGTTTTGGAAGAAAATTTGAAACAAAAGGATTGGGACAAAACCTTTCTTCGTGGACCGGATGCGAATGCATTTGCTGTGAACTTAGAATTGGGAGAATATATTTTCGTCAAGATGACCCGAGTCTCTGGTATTGGCTGTTGAATGGAAGAATGTAGTAGTTTGCCAATTGGTCTAAATAGACCTGAAACTATTCTTAAAGACAGGCTGACAGAAAGTGTAAGGGAACTCAAACTAAAAACCAAAAAAATAATAAAAGAATACCAGGTTAAAAAATAAGCACAACCAGCTACCAGAACACTAGTAATAATAGACCTCAATTTCAACTACTAAATTAATTTGCTTCTAATTATTATAATTATAATAAATTATTGCCTCGCAGGGATTTCAATAAATTCAACTAATTTTCTTTATAAATTTTAAATTATTTCGGTTGGACTAAAGGAACATTTCCCACTTTCAAGCTTATATTTATTGTTTTTAAGGTTTACTAGATTCTCAGCCAAAAAATTCCAAATTTGTTCGTTTAATCAAACTATGATCAAGTCGACTCGCCGTAATTGAAAACCATTGCTCTAAATTCCCAAAAATCTAACGCATCATGAAGTTTATGAAAAAGTTTACATTGGGTTCATTAGCTGCCAGCCAGACAGTCCAATTTCCATTCTTCACATTCGAGTGGCAGTTCAAGGAAAATGAACAAAATTAATGTCAAGATTGATTTTTGAGTCTGGCCATCCCACCCACCTTCCATCCCAGTCCCTTAGGTGGTAAGTTTAATGTTAATGCATCTTAATGCATAGAAGATCTCGGCTGATCTCGTGCAACCGGAAGTCAACCCTTTCCCTTCATCCCACAGGACATAAGGCAAGGAACAAAATTTATTATTATCAACTCTTACGTCTTGATTCTTGCGTCAACCCCACCCTCTTTACATCCCACCCCTTTAAGTGCATCTTGATTAATACATGGGATGCAGATATGGATATGGGAAATTATCTCGGACAAGTTCGGACCAACCGGAAATCAACCCTTTCCTCCACAACACATAATAAAAGGTAAGGTTTTTGCCTCGGCTAATTCAGTCGACGATTGACGCTACTCCTTGGGATAGCTC
>WJEZ01000647.1:0-24915 GCA_009869925.1 Thalassaphorura encarpata
AGGCAATTTTGCTAAATTGTTTTGCGAAGTCAATTTGCGTGACCTGGGTTTCCCCCTAGTAACTACAGTCCTCTAATTTATAACGGTTAACCCTGATGACAAGATTGACCGAATAAAAACAACTATTATCTATCTACCTATAAAAAAATATTTCTTGACCATTTTTACTGATTGACAGCAAAATTAATTAACTGACAGCAGAAGGTATCAGATTAAGAATCCAAGTGCTGTATTTTAGGTGGCGACAGTAGTACTACTATAGTTGTACGTGCGTATTTAGTATTTTTTAGCGGGAAAAGCATCAAAACAGTTTGGTAAATAACTGTAAGTAATGTATGACTGTTCTCAACTAAACTTCGTACTGCGTCTTTCAAATCTAGTTTCTAGGTCAAGCTTCTCTACAGTATTGTTAAGAGGTACTCAGGCACAGTCACCCTTCATCCCTCTATGACCTTTGACTTTGAAGGCTTTATAAACAAACTTATATGGTGGAGAAAAACCGTAAATAATGGAGATAATTGAAAAAAAACTACTCGTACTTTCGTACATTTTACGGTTCACTTTAAGAATAGGAAATTCCATAAATCCAATTACCACGTCACAGGTATGTGTTAAGTAATTGTTTACTGAAGAAAATGACTTACCCAATTATTATTGTTGTTTAATTCCCATTGAATGAGAGACGAATGAAATTACGAAATTCTTTCTTGAACTTAAGATTCCAAATACGAGATCATAGCGTCATTACTAGCTGTGGAGGGCTCTTGGCTAGTCCTCTGCAAATTGGATCAGAATTAAGATAAAAATGATTAATAAAAATGAAAGCGAATGGAAATTGGCAATATTTTAAACGTCAAAACTTATGGTCAGACCACCAAACTAAACACAAGTAAACAAACGTTCAGGCAGGTATGAGAGGAATAAGAACCGAGAAATTACCGAACCGACCGATCTGTCTGAATTGCAGGTTGTGTTATCAGTTTGAGTGTTGCTGATTTGAATGACAAAAAATGATGAGATAAAGTGACAAGGAACATGAATGGGTACGTAGAGTATGTATTTTTTCAAGTTCAAAAGATAAGGTCCCAACTTTATCATAATTGACTTATTTACTTGTCTCTCTTTGTCTTCCACTCTGCATAAAAAAGTCGATAAACTCAATAAACTCGTACATTTAGGTTCGGTCGTGAGAAAGATGGAATAGAAAATTAATCATAGTTCTGGCAACTCTATAAAAATTAAGCGGATCTTGCCTCTTGAGCATTTTCATTCCCAGACCTCTCACAGCAAAACCAAAACCTTAATCTTAAAGTAAGTATTTTGCAATCTAACTGCATTTCATTCATTCGTAAAATGAGTTTGCGTCATTCACTATTTCCTGTGAGCTTTTGTTTTCTTATCTTCTTATCCATCCTTCAGGTTTACTTACGCACTAACTTGCAAATGTAAGGTTAAAAATATATTACGCTTCTCTCAACAATTTAAATGCTTAGTCTACTGAACGCTTCATTCATGATTATATTCGTAGCAAATTTTGCAATGCTTTAAGATTACTTTTATTGGCGAGGCGCGTGCCTACTGTAGTCTATGCAACGTTGTCCGTATCGCCTCTCAAGGTTACAATGACAATTACCAAGTCACAAATCTCCTCGGCTTTGAGCGTTTCAGCCCTTATCGTTGTCACCGTAAAGTCGGATGAGAGACGGAGGCACCTTTTTATAGTATGAATTCATTCAAAATCAGCTGAATAAACACAGATCTAAGGCATTCGCGAGTGAGTACATTAGCTCTTTGATTGGGTTCAAATAATGCTACTTAATTATGGTTTGTGAACACGTCGCCAAGTAGAGTTCTTAACCGTTCTACAAAAACTTTACTCCAAGCGACGGATCTAATTGTAGTACACTGTCATTGTGGGGCATAACCTTTGCCACCTCCCCCCCCCCTCACAGATCCATCTGGGGAACTTCCACCTTGACCAGTAGATGTTTCTGAAATAAAACTTTATGTAGAATCCAGAACTGGTTCGTTCTTTAAAATACATCTGGTTCGAGTTTTATGAACAAACACATAAAAGTCCCATGCCGTTAGCACAAGAACACAAACACAAGCCAAGACGAGACCACACAACTCTCGTCGAATCAAATATTTAAGTCAGGCTGATGCAACCAAGAAAAGCACAATCATGAGAAATTGTTAGAAAATGGAATAAATAAAAACATATCATTGATTTATTGAAATAATTCTTAATCGGATTATTTTCCTTCATTAGTGGTCCAGGAATGCGAAGTCCTTACCATTGCAGCAAAGCTAGCAGCGAGCAAAAGCCTCCATTTTCCTTTTTTCTCCTCACGGGATAAGGGCATGGGATGGACGGATTTTTGTGTTTTTATTATAAAACTTGAACCAGTGGACGGATTTTCATAAACAAAGCAGTTCTGAGTTCTGAATAAAATTCTGTTTCAGAAAAGTACACTGGTCGTGGTGGGAGTTTTCCAGATGGTGCTGTGAGGGGAGGGGGAGCAAAGGAAATGGACCGCGTTGTCGCGGTGTACTTACGTAGGAACCGCAGTTAGATTTGTTAATTACAAGTTTAGTTAGTACTCACCCCATCAGCAATTGCTTCTCCCAATCGGTTAGTTTATTGTTAATATCATTTTTTTACGAAAAGCTATTATCTCATCTCAAGCACTCCAATCAAAACTCAAAACCGATAACCGACATCATGAGATCTGTATATATATATTTCAAACACGACACTCCGACGTCTGAGCCGACTTCCTTTCTTTTATTAACCGCCGCGCCTTTGGATGTTTGGTTTGATTGTCTCACAACTCCTCATCCAGACTTTCAGCTTTTTAATCCAATTTTGTGTTTTCTGTCTCTCGGAACCATTCCATAAAATAAAACTTATTTGTGAATGATCGTACTTTTCTCAAACAGATTATAATGTACCTATATTATAGTCACAACTCTTTATTCAATACCTATAAAATACCAGCTCCACCGACCTCAGTTATTTCGAATCCCAAATCCCAAGGTCTCACCGCAAGGATAAGGGCAAAGCTAAAAAGCATTAAAATTACATTGGTCAGCTACTGAAGTAAATTAAGAAATGTAAAAGTCTATCCTACTAAATTCACTTCTAATATCATTTCTACAATCTTCTGGGATTCTGGCCACTGTTTATGCTAATATTTTCAAAATATTTAGCAAATAAAAATAAACCACACTTTGTTACTAATTTTTACAATAAGAACAGCATTGGCAAAGGTGGACCAGTTGGGTGGAGAAGGTGGACGCGTATCCCTGTTTCAAAAATTTTTTGAACCGTACGATGCAGATATCAGACTAGACCTGACAAATGGGGGAGAGGTTCAGTCTAGGAGGGGTAAGGTGAGACCAGTGCTATAGTGCTGACGTTATAGCCTGATACTTAACTACTAGACAATAAATGATCCAAATTGATTAGGTATGATATGCATGATAAGGATATGTCAAATAACCTGATCAAGAAGAAGACGTTAGGAATCCAAAAAAAAATGCACTGGAGATCCATGGTATTCAAGCCAAGCAAAAAATTATAGAAATAATCTATAATTCTTCCATAAATTTAATTAATTTCACAACTTTTGATAGCCCTGGATAGATTCAATAGACTCGCGTGGGATAATGACACAACTAGCATAAACATTTTTCATGTTTCACAATAGAATTATGGAAACCGGATAGTCTTCTATAGTACAGTACGGAGTTTAAAAATATGCAAAACTGCCAAGATGTGGATAGAGTAATCGTGTTGTACACTGGCCATGTTGTATGAATTGTCCCTTGTGAACTTCGAACTTCGAAGTCGTTGCAATTTCACAACAAGAGGATTCAAAGGGAATACAATTTGTGTGGAGTAGAAATGCCAATTGACATCTTGAATTCATGACAAGGAGCTTATGGACATTGAAGCGTTGACAGACAAATTTGAATTTACGGTTCAGAACACCTAACGCTGAAAGTTTTTTGCAAGGCTGGTACCGGATTTGGGGGTTTTCTTCGGCCCGAACGAGATGATACTTTTTCCTTTACAAGACCCAACAATTACCTTGCTGCCATAAGTATACCCACAGGAATTTAACTTTCTAAAGAAGTTGGACAACGCTTGGTCGAAAAAAAAATTATATATTTTGTAAAAGTGTGTTTTTCACAGACACGTTTTGACTTACTCCATGTTTGGGGGCTCCATTGGGTGTAGAACAACACATCGACTCTGGTTCGGGTGGCGTTTAGCATATAAAAACGTTTCCTTGCTAGCTACAAAATTCGAGGCCTACTACGGTCACTAAAATGTGGAAACGATGTCAATGTGTTTGCTGCACAGTACACGCCAATTCCGACGGCAAAAGCAGTGTTCTCTTGAGGTGTTCTACACTTTTTTAGTAGTCTCATCTCAGCCCAGGAACTCTTTTGATAACAATTCGTCGAAAACCTTGATGAACTTTCATTCTCTCTTCTTTCTTGTTTAATTAATAAATGGAAAATATTTAGCGGATTTATTCTTACACTAGTACAGAGTGTCAATATAATCAAGAAAAGCTATTCAAAAATCAAGTTAACAAAGAAAAAGGATTTGAACTTGGTTAGATTATTCAGAAAATACTTTAGGCTGACATTGTCTTAGAATAACAAATTTTTGTCTGAATTAAAGTAATCTGCTCAGTTCAGATAGTCATTACTTGGCGTGATCGGAGCCATATTTCTTACATTGTAGTACGTCGTAGTGATTGAACAGTTTGTTAAGACAGTGAAATTCTCATAGTTTTTAAATGTTGTGTCTAACTTAAGTAAAGGGGAAAATCCTACTTTACAACGCAGAAAAGAAACACAGAAAATCGTCTTAGAGCCGGAGATTGGCACATACATACACCCTGATGGAATTCGCAAAACGCAGGTATTGTATTAGTAGAAGTAGCTCATGGTCAAGTTTATTGGGAGAATTATTACGGGTGCTAGTATAAGGTGGTCGAGATTACAAAGCCTGGGAAGCCATTATCAGACCTTGCACGCTGAAGGTCCTATTCATTATGCAGTGGTTTCTCTGGAATGCTTCACGGCTACGGGAAGTTAATGCTATTGAAGGCGATAATGAAAACAACTTTTCTATGAAGATTATGTTCCATCGCAAATATTGTTGAGATTGTCTTGTTCAGCAAAACCCGCACGTTCAATTTCAAAGCAACATGATTGGAGGATATCATAAATGTGCACAGCATTCGAAATGACGTTACTATTACGACGATAGAGAAAGGCTCAGGCGTCAGTGTAGCAAAGAAAAAGACATTGGTAAGGCTATACACATACGTGCAAGTTCCTGGGCATGAATGAGAAGACCTGGGCAATTTTGGCAGGCTCACTTCAGAGAAAGCTGAGTCCATCCAGTCTGCTACAGGCGGAATGTGCTTATAAAACCGACCCGAATTTTATTCGAATAGGTACAAGTCTACTAGAGTCGAGTGAGAGAGCAGAAGAGTCTTACTTTCCCTCAATTGTAAATGTACCCACAGTCAAGTAAGATACTTTGCAGTGAAAGTGCGAACCCACACAACACATTTCGTCTTGCATTCCAAGGAAGAACAAAAAATATTATTCTTTCTATCATACGTCCCGCGATATTAAATCGATCTTTGCTTGTATCATTACAAGAAAAACCTTCAAGCTGCGTTTCAAAGTTTATACTATTCAATGTGCCAATAAAAAATTGAAGATTCCAAAATAATCCTACACCGAATAAGTATAATTTGAATTGTGTAATTCGTATATCCAGACCACCAACGTAAACACATTTGGCGAAACAAGCTTCTGTTATAATATTTTTACTGTCCAAATTCTTAAAACTTCACTCTTCACGTCCCACCAAGATTAGTAAGAATTATTCTTTGTCTGACTATATGCTTTCAACTAACATAGCCTAAACAACTTCATTTTCAACCATCTTACTGTGCTGATTACAACTGCTCTCCTGTCAGTCTTAGCAATAGTTCCGAGCCTCCGAGCTTTCAAACTGGAGGTTTGCTCCGAGTAAATGAAATCCTAATTGGATCACACGTATACTTAGCTCCGACCCTTGATGCTTCTAGGCTAGGATAGCTTAAGCTTATTTCTGCACTTTGGCTTCAGAAGTTTGTTTGGATTGAATATGGAGGATGTGTATTTCTGATTAAAGCTTCGTTAGAGCTTTTCCTGTCTGAACACTGGGAATAACTTACTTATGCTACTCGTATCCATAACAATTATTTTTCAAGTGCTCTCATTTTAATTGAGATTCTGTAAACAAATTTCAAAGGAACAGGAATGTGGTCACACTTGTTATGGAATAGTTTTCTAAGAATTCTGGGTTTAATCTTCATTTAAATGAACATCTGTGCGTTTTATTTTATTGAGTAAAAACGTTTTCGGGAAAACCCATAGTACAACCACACAATCGCTAAGTATTTTATTAACAATCTCTGTTCACCTACTATACACAAGCTAAATTGAATCCTAGAATATAATCGAGTAAACAAGGGAGAGAAAGTCTTCAAACTTTTGAAATATTTATCTGCCCTCTCCTTGTATTCTACAATTCCAGTCTTGAGCTCCTACCAAGCAAGAGTTGGCTTTGGCATATAACAGTCAGAGAGCTTGGTGTAAATACTTCTGCAATCTCCATTAAGCAAATCCAGCACATTCATACAGCAACTCAGGAACATATATTTAAATAAAACATCTTAGCTTAATACAGACGACGTGTGTCTCTGTTTCAATGAAAATTAAATGAAAAATTATAAAACATTCATGTCAGTTTAGATTCACAAAGTTAAAAGTACAGTTTCAAGTTAATCATGAAGCAATTCAATTCGGATCACCTCATCTTTCAATGAATGTTTCAAGAGATTTTCTTGCATCGATTAATCGATTATCGTTTTCAGTATACAGACATATTATTAAACTAGAATCAAAGAACAGGCCCAAGAGAGTTTGTTTTTGGATTGATCGGCTATGAAAATTCCGCCAATACTGCGACCTCCAGATATAATGGTTATAAAGGAAAATATTCGAACATGTTACTACGAATTCAAATCACTGAAACGACTGGGTTCAGTTTCTGGATAGTACGTAGCATGCTAAACACCAATTTGTAGCTGGAACTCTTTTCACAGGCTTCGCCTTGCACCTTGAATAAATCTTTAACCTTAAACTCGACAAATGTAAAATAAACTTGAATAAGCTAAGCTATTAGATATTTTATCTCACATGTGCATGATCTCCACAATATTATGATGCTCGAATTTTGTAGCTTAGTGAGTTACATGTAACAGGGTTCCTTTCCAAGCTGACAATAGCTCCATAGTTTTGCATGTTGCTCACTCACCACGTCACCACCCAACACTAGGTGCGGAGAACTACATACAACGAATTACGCCACAATTGATCCGACTTGTTCAGGTCAATTCTAATTTTTTAGACTAGCACAATATGCTTTTGCAATATTTCCTAATTGAAATAGTATTTAAATTATTTCCGTATTGCTTTTCTACTACTTGGGCAAACTGCCAGTATCTTTTATAAAGAAGCAGCACTGTACGCTTCCAAGCGTTCTCGCAATTTGAATCACATGTTGCCAGAAGTTCTTTGAAAACTTCATTAAATACGATAAATGAATGAGTATTTAGATATCATTCAACTATAATATCGACTATAAGTAAAACCAACTCCAGCTGGAGGAATCAGGGATTTGGTCTTCTGTGTATATAACCCATTTACGACAAGAATGTCACAGGAGAAAGCGTACTTTCTCATCTCGCCCCGAATAAGCGGTTTATATTAATGCATTATGGCTCTATCCTAGCTAATTCGCTTCCCAAGCTTCAAAAGAAAGTTGGTTATATCTCCCTAATGAATCTCGCAGAATTGTTGTGTCCAAGAATAAATAGGGACTATCACCTCCAGAGCTATTTAACTTAGAAAAGCGAGTTATACGTCAAAAGACTTTACGGGACAGAAAACTGACGAGTTACAGATCGATCCGCGCGCGCGATGCGCACTGTGCGTAAAAATAACAAACTCAGTAAGACCAATCAAGGTTAACTTACTCGCTAGGGCTCGTCACCCAATCCGATTTAGGTCTCCAAACATTGAAAATGGTAAAATTCGTCTGCACAAATCATAATCGTTCAAAATACTATTTTTGAAATTTTGATTAAAAATTTCCCTTTGAAATTTAATTTTGAACGAATTAATTCTCATACCGATTTTTCTATTCTGTATTTTGAGGCTTTTGTCGTGTGCAGGTAAGAATAGGAAAATGTCAGAACTTGCAAAACCCGAATAGTTCATGTTTATGTCATTTTTCTCCAAATTTTGACACCTCATTTAACCAGTTTAGAAGAAGTTGATTCCTCGTCACCTTTTATGTCCGAATGATTAATTGTTGAGTATGTTTTCACCAATTCCCTTCTCACTTCTTCGTTTGAACGCACATCAATTGGGTACAACAGAAGAAATAAGTATCGACGCAGCAATTACCTGCGGAGCGTGCAGTAGCACAGGTTGCACTGATTTTGTTATTATTAACCTTGAGATGTGTTTTAAAATTAATGAGGGTCTGAAAGTTTAGTATTTTATTTTTCGACAAACTGAATTCACTATCATATCTGAACTCAAATGTAGAATTCATCGCCCATTTTAGTTATCAAAACCACGGTGGAAGCACCGTGATCAAAACAAAGAATTCCATAACAAGATGTAACTCTGGGCAAAATGGTTTGAGTTTGAATTTTGACGAAAGACATAATGGTGACTTTTTTCATTACATTTAGATCCCTCACGGAACAACCCTTACTTTACACATGCAAATGTGATTAAGCTTCTCACAAGAACTTAACCCCATCAAGTGAGAAGCACCTGGGACTGAGTAAGAGGATGGATCCATATTCAGAAAGTGCAGGAGATCAAAGTGATGCTCAAGGTCTTCTTGAGCAATGCTCTCAAAGGAATTCGAGGCGAGATGCTGGAATAACAAATGATAGTCCGAACAGGGAAAGCAACGGTGAAGAACTTTATGATCAAGATAGATTTGCTGAGGAGACAAGGCTTTTGGCTCAGGGTGTCGACAGTACGGGTTTTTCTAATTTCTCGCCTACTTCGTCATCAGCGACTCCAATGTCTTCCCCACCGCCTTCGAAATCAGTTTCAAACGAGAAGGAAATTCATCAGTATTCGCAATCAGTGGCAACTGCCTCGGTTTCAGTCGATCCACTTCAAAAAAGAGATAATTCACACTCCTTCCATTTCAGGAGAAGATTAGCAAATTTTAGATCGGATTCTATGTTTTCGGATGTAATGCCAATGGCCTCCTCATCCGCTAGCCAGGGCCGAAATAAATCTATTGAGTCAGGTATTCTGAATACAATTTGTCACAACTTGAAAAGTTCAAGCATTTTTACTAATTTTCTCCCGAATAATCTAGTTGATTTTTCTTAAAAATATTTCACTTGCCGAAAATACTTGCTCCTATATCTATCTTGATAGTGCTTTCCATTGACAGAAAATAATTCCGTTAAATTTTGTATGCAAATTAGTATTTGTTAAAAATATAATTCAGGACACGTTGTAAGGTTAGATTAGCCGCTTGTATCTACTAATATTTAATTCGTGAATTTTGCATTTTTCCATACTATGATTTGAATTTAGAATCGCTTGAGAAATCCGGCTCATTGTCTTCTCTCAAGCCGAAGGAGTCAAAATGGGCGTCTCTTAGAAAAAAATTGGGCAAAATCAACACATCTACAACCAAAAAAATTGAGCAGAAGCAACAGAGTAATCCAATAAAGAGTGTCGAAGAAAAACGAAGCTTACTTCAGCGTGCCAAGACACTCTCAATCCTTCCAGTTCGACCTTCAAGGGAGAAGGAAGATCAACCAAAGAAATCCAAAGAAAGAAAACCTGTCCGAGTGGAAGAAATGTTCAATGTGGGTGGAGAAATGAACATGATACCACTCGAGCTTCTGATTGACGTTAATGACTTAAAAATTTCAAACTGAGTAGCATTATATCTTTACCGTACAGCTTTTCTGTGCAGCGAAATTACAACGCATTATAAAATTATAGACTAGATAGCTGAAATAGCGGCAGAAACTTCAAATTAAAATGTGCCTGATCTTTATTGATTAATAATAATTATTTATTACCACAAAATGTTTAACCAGAATTCCTCGTATGTTGTACCTCGTGACTTCTGCGGAAAGGGCTTAGACAATCCAAAGATGCACCATTGTTCCACGCTCCAACAAGAGTTTCAAGAACCTGTTAAGAATTTGTAGCTATATTTAGGAAGGAAAACATCGTCTAAAAAATCTAGTAAGCAGGAAAGCGCGTTTTCTATGGCTTTATATTGCTGGCTGATTGCAATACAATTCTTGCCGTCATGGGTTGGAACTCCTTGCTTACGAAGGAAAATCATATTTTTCTTGTCAGGCTTCCTCTCACTGTTCGTGCTCAGAGTGGATTCGTTCCATCTCCAACTCTACACTAAACTGAAAATTAAAATTTCGCATCAATTCGTTATATAATCTTTCTTCCACCAGAAATCGGTAAAAAAATGGGTAGTTATGCGTAAGAAAACTTAAAACAAACCTCATGCCCTCTAATTACTCAATTCAATTAATTATAATGTACCGAACAATAAATTTTATTCTCGTAAATCTAAATATAACGCCGGATTTTAATAATTTTAGAAGATGGAGACGACAGCGACGTAAAGAAATTGAGGTTTCCATTATACAGGTGTATCGGCGCACCGAGCGCATTAATAACAAAGTAAAATGTCAGCCAATGTAAAACGTACGTCCACACTTGCACAAGCAACTTGCGCAAAGCACGTAAATGTCAATAGGCTTTTAGAGCATCTTGCTAATAGTCGATTTATTGTCAGGTTTCTGCCTTATCGTGACCAAAAACTGTCATACGACAAAGTGGAGTGGAGGCTACTAATCAAGCAAATAAGCTACATTCGTACAATTCGTAGTCCGTTGAAAAATCTAACATTGTAAGTCTCAGTTTCCCAGGCGTTCCTAGTTCCTAGTTCCTAGCTGCGGACGTAGCTGTAGTTCTGAAAATGAGTTCTCCCCAATTGCCACAGATGGTGCAGAGTGCACGAAGAATATATGAGCCTGAAACCCCCTTCTACAATACATTTCACATTGTCTGAATGTCCCAAGCTACATAACACTACTAGCCAATACCTCATGTCCAGGTCCAGGATAATGAAAATTTACCCAAGCAGGCAACCGAACAGGCATAGTACTTACAACAACTTAGGATTTCCAACTGTTGGCCAGATACAGGGGAAGGGGAAAATGAGTACTAAATAGTATGGAGCAAATACCGAAGCAGGCAGGAGGAGAAACTCACCATGCGTGAAAAAAGTGCGTTGAATCATACTCATGTAATGAAAGGGAGTTGAGCATAATCCGTCCGTATATTCTTACATTTCTGACTCCATGCAATGTTTTGCATTGAGAGTGTCTGAGGCGGTGAATGTGAAAGTGGCCCAGAGACCTACATAATAATATTAATCCCGGACTTTCAAACTTTAAGTGAAAACTTGGTTTTCGTTTTTGTGGGGTATTAACGTAGTTGTCGGTTTATCCAGGGATTCTTCTTTCCATTGCGATTGCCATTGAATTCCCCCTTCCTCCCCAGTCCCCACCCGTTTCACCTACTTTTCTCTGCCAATGTCAGCTCTCGTTGGCCTCCTGCCCCCGATTCAGGCTGGAGGATTCAATTTCGGACTTTGTCGGTAGTTTCTGGATTTTGACTGGAGAACTGGAATTTTATTTGTATTCAGTTTGGTTCGGCGTATTCATGAGCAGGAGCAAGATGTTCACATACCCACAAATATAGGAAGAGTGCACCTAAGGATGAGTTGAGTCCTTGATTCTCCAGATTCAGCCCTGTCGTGCTTCAACTTTCCGGCACTTCACATCAAAACTGTCTCGCCACTGACTCTCCTGATTATTGCTGACTGTAAAAATCAACGAACATACAATTGAGTCACTGTGTTGTGATAGCCTGGCTTGGCTTAATAGGTCTAGCTACAGGGACTTGTAAACAATAACATCGCTAGAGAATAACAATTCTACTGTAAATAATTCGTAAAGGAAGGTGAGAGAAAATCAGTCATTAACACAAAGTAGTCAGTGAAGGTGAAGTGAAAGTACTTAACACACAGACGTGATGGCTACTGAATGACTCAGACTCTAGTCGAATTATGTTTCAACTTTCATGATCAAAACTGAAAGTGAATAGAACTATTTTTATTAGCTTTGACGAAAGTGTCAGCTGGTGACAGACCATGTTTGAGACGGAGACGAAAGCAACGTATACTTTGTAATACAAAGAACGGACACAAAGCGCTCTTCTACTTTCTTCCTGAATATACAATCTCGATAGTACACATTAATTATTTCTCTGGAATTTATTAATCAAATTCATTGGTGGACTAAATACTACAATGCACGACGAAGAAGGCTCTGCCACGAGTACAACTGCTGCTGGCAGGGAGGAAGTAATTGTAGAAACTGTCGAATTATCTGTTGACCAAATGACATTATCAAATCACCCAATCATCAACTCTTCCGAAGAACAGGAGTCATCATCTCAGGATATCCCACCCGATTCACCCGCAGATGTCGAAGTTCATTTTATACGTGAGTCCATTTTAATCGCTGTTATTCGAAGCTATTAATTTTGTATAGAATAGTAGTAATAGAGAGAAAACAACTAAATAGATTTTAAAAACTAGCCATGCATGTCCATAAAAACCCTTGCAAAAGCATATTTATTTAATGCACAAACTGAATCCAATGAGTTCGCTCTGCTGCCAGCTACTAGGTTTGGGATTCATCTATGATCTAACCAATCGCAATAATTAAACTCCAGAGCATTTTAAAGAAAAGAAATGAGGAAAGATTTTCAATAGCATAAGCTGTCGCTTCGACGTAGGTATGTTTAGGGTAGGGTAGATTCAGTGTGTAGATTTAGTTTTTCTTCATGATTCAACTCCTTGGGGACGTTCGGATGTATAGAGGAATAATTACACGTCTTAGGACTGGCAGGACAACAAATGCTCCCAGCTCACCTGGCCAAACTCTACGAGGGCAGTCCCTAAATGGCCTCAGGCTAAGAACGAGAGTAAAAGGAACCATATCTCGGTTGGGCAATCATATTATGCCAACCACGAACCAAATCCTAATGCTTGGTCAAACGTACGGTCAGGTACATGGGGTTAGGTTTATCAGATCTCTAATTTCTTAGAGGGAATTCTAAAATATTGTATCAAGTTCGTCCCGCCGTATTATAGACATTCAATGCCACTACCTCAAATTGCACAGTCAGGAAAAATATTTGCGGAAATGAGTCTCAATTCCACTTATTACTGCCTCAAACAAACTCTCTAACTCTCTCATTTAATTACTATCTAAGATTAAATTGTAAATTCATGATTGATCTTAACATCCTAACTTATGTTCGGTGTGGTATTAATTCCTGATATCATTTCGTCGGTTTTCTATTCAGATGATATTTTTGGTCGATTTGTACCCTAACCATTTCAATGCATCTCAATGGCCAATTTAATTACGATTGTGTTAGTTTATTTTTAAATGATACCTGATCAGCTCGTCCTATAATAATGATCGGAAATTCAGTGGTATTCGTTAATGATCATGTGACTATTTATAAGGAATTTTGGAATTTATAGAAAGTTTTAATTTACTCATAAGTGTAGGTGGGCAGATAACATAACACGCTTCGCATAACATAAGCATAAAAAAATATTAGAGAAGGTTCATATATAGTGAATTAAAATAATTTGAATGCAATATCTCTGGTTGTAGTATCTTAATAAATGAGTATGAATATGAGCATCGTTCGGATGTTGTACTGTAAAGGCGTAGTAGACAGCAACCAAAGTACGGAGGAGATGTAAAGTAGGTCAGGGAATCTGCTCGAGTCGTTCTTTCATAAAATGGGCCGCCTTATCTCCTAAACATGGACAAGTTCCTGAAAGGAGGATAGAGTGAGCAAGTGAGCTCTATATTTTTTAACCTAACCTTTGCACCTTAATTGGGAACTTGAATCTGGACTAAAGCAAAAAAAATTTAGCTTCGGCTTGATTTGTTCAAGTAAATTCATCCTGTGCATTCGGCTTTTCGAATTCTAGTGTCTGAATGAACTGTTCGGGCATGCTGTCTGAGACAATATTAATCGATTCCTGGAGAAGTAGGTCAGCCTTCTTGGGTGTCCTATTTTCCTCTACTATAAGTCGAAGTCATAGCCCAATTTATTTCGAGGTTTAAGTACATCAATAATAATTGATACACTAAGAATTATTCTTAGTTGAAAATTCCAAATTCGTCTCCAAAACAAATGAAATGAAAGGTTAAAAAATTAAAGATTATTTAAAAGTTACACCCATAAATTATGCTAAACAGTTTAACTATTTTTGGCTCGAGTGCTAACATATTTTGACCTTGTAGGCATTTTTATTAATATGTAACAGCTAACCCACAAATTGAACTAGGACGACTGAATAGGAAATGCTATTCGCAATTTAAGTTATTAACAAAAGTTGCATGAATAAATTTTTATGAATTTATTCGAATCTTGAATGACCAGATTAGATAGGGAACCTTACACAACATTCTCTCTCGGATCGTCGGATCTCATGTACCGATACAGAAATTGTATTTTGCTAAGTTTGTCTTGAGTGAAATATACGAACTCTAGGGAATTTTCCAAATACGGGTGCTTGAACTACGAATAGAATCCTCTTTTTACTATTGCGTAACATATAGACGTTCCACTATGGGGATTCGGGTTCTAGGTTTGTTCTGCTTCCAACGTGGGATGGTAATGTCAATGTTAGTAGGTGACCTCATTTCCCATTTTGTGGAAGCGAGGTCGATATTGGACTGAAGTTTACAGTATTTTCAGGATTTAGTATGCCAATCCAATGCCGAACCAACATACAGCTTTCTTTTATTATAAAAATATAAAAATTCTGTTTTGAAGGTCATATACAAACCAATTCATGATACAGAATATTTTTATCGGCAAATAATAACTAGCTGTGTTCTAAGCATCGAATTCATTTTAAGTTGATTTTGATTATTGCAGATTTAAACATTTCCTAACTTTTACTTTCCAAAAATCTGTTTAATTTTTTTAATTGAAGGTCAGTCTTTTAAACGAACAACGGTCCGTTCGTTTATAACAGTTAACCCTGAAGAACCTGACCGAATAAAAAAAAGCTATTATCTATCTATCTATCTACCAAGTGATTAATGAAGATAAAACGTTAAAAAAGTTGGCTTCGAAAATGGGAAAACTCGAATTAAAAATATTAATAGCGTTAAACTGCTAATAGTTCATAGAAAATACTTTTAAATTCCGCATATGACTTCAGGAGGAACGCAAAAAGGAAGGATTAAATTAAGCACTATTCCCTGGTTGAGAAATGCGATTGTGGTAGAGTTTGCTGCATCCGAAATATAATCACTTTGACTATCTACGTATATCCGCTTGCACATTCCCCTTGATTCGATTTATGTAGCTAGGCATCAGACTAGGTCGCCAAAGCACATAGGGGTATGCAATAGCTGGAACACTCTGGGTTTAGCGATTTGGTCAAGAAATGTGACTTGTAAACAGATTAGAGATTAGGTGGTCAGCCAGCTAATTAATACTCACACGCTGAAAATAACTCACAAAAAAAATAACTAAAGAATCCTTGATAGATAGATAGATAATAGCTTTTTTTATTCGGTCAACTTTGTCAGGTTAACTGTTATAAATAAACGGACCTGTCTGCTGTTGGATGCGCTTTTTCTTGAATTGTAGTCTATACAGTTTAATCAGTGTACGTAATAATTGGCACTGCTAACCGTTTGTTAATCGTCAACTAATTTCTTGGTAATTATTTGACTTCTATTAATAAAGGAGTGAATATTTGGTAGTTCGACTGGTGTTAGCTATTCCGGCCGACATTGCCAACTTCATTCTATGTTATGGACTACAGATTTAATCTAGGGTGACCTCGACCTGTTACGTTTTCATGTGTTTGCTATGATGTCGATTGAATGGAATTGTAGACTAAGAGAACAGCATAGTGAGCAGGATTTATGCCGAGCACATGGTAGAAAAGGAAAGGAGTCAGTTTAATATAATAAAGGTCTGGGGTATTACTAAGAGGTATACGAAGCACATTAAACTGCCATGTAACCCATGGACGACTGTAATTAGGTCTAGTTTATCGTGCCAGTAGGTCAGGATTGTCGACTTTATTTGGGCTCTTTCTGGCACAGACCGAGTGACCTAATAACCGAGAAATTTTTCTCCCACCACTGCACCAGATCATCTACCCACTTGTACTCCGATGAGGCAAAATCGAACATACACATCTGTGATTCAATTACAACAATTGATTTTTTTTTATTAATTTGGTCGAAATATTATTACGATGCTTTTTATAATTTCAATGAGAGAGATGGATATCATGCCTTTGAGTAAAGCATAAAACGACGATTCACAGATTTTGTGCATCATTTGATGAAGTATATTAGTCAGGATGGAAGGAGCAAAGAGTTGTAGTAAAATATAAGAAGTGGAAATGAGTATTTTTACAGGGTTAAGTAAGATGTTGCACAATTAATTACTTAGAATGAAAGCGAAAGTGTGTCTAGTGCAGTGGGTAAGTAGGTCAGTAGGTCTGAGAGAATGAGTAAAGTGTATGAGGCAGCGCATATCCTCTTATACCCAACATGTGCGGCGGCAAGAGTTCTGTAATATCAGCCTCAGTTGTACTTGTGATGATAGACTGTGCTGTACGCTGCTGCTTATACTCCGCTGTACTACTGGCTTGGGGGTTATGAATGGATTCTCCTTCACGCTTATATGTTCCTGGCTTGTTTGTAGGCTTATATTTTATTACGTGTACGTTGGCTCCCGTCCGTGTGTGAGTATATTATTGCTGGAATTGTAGTCACAGACGTAAATATCAACTTTATTGTTGAGTACAATTTGCAGTACTACTCGATGCTCGACCTCAACAACATTAAAGGCTATATTATATATAAAATATGATAGGGATAGTATACAATGGGTTAAAACGATGGATAGATTAGTTAATTGTGTCAAGTTGAACCAGATACTGTTTTAATTTTATTTACTTGATACTGGGGAATTATATAGTTCTTTACTATTTCTACTGGATTTGCAAAGGAGGCAAAAGGAAAGAATTAAGAGCCTGTTTTTGTTCCGTTTATGTGACATTTTAAAATTGCAATCAATAGTAAATTCAAATGTCAGCTTTAGGTTTGTTTAAATCATTTGCTCGGACTCAGTCCAACCATCTTGGAAATATTCCTCTATTATTATCCACCCATCTTAGCGAATTTGGATTTTAGCTTAAGTGAAAACCTTGCCTAGGTTCTAGCTGAATCCTCCTCATCTTTATTTTATAGGGGGAAGATAAGTTTTCAAGAATCGCAAGATTTTCATTACATTGAGTCATAGATGAAAGTAAAAGAATCCCCTAGCCCAGGGTTTATTTATGGTTGATTGCAATGTAAGATATTTAAAATTGTACGTATTCAATTGAGTTTGGTTTGGAAATTACTTTTAAATTCTCTTAACTGCTGTTGATGATAAACTCAAACGAAATGGAAAGTGACATTGACAATCGTGAAATCATAAGTGAACAATCGGATTGAGATGTGATTTTAACACTGTCGACGATATATTTATTGATTGATTTCATTAATAAATTACTACGTTTTCTAAACTGTTCATATCATATAAACAGATCCTTTCTGCCTGTGTTCCTAGCTCTTCGAACATGGTAAATTCGAGAAATGTGTTTGAATTGGGTCGAATTGATGAAGAGGACGGAAAAATGGAGAGCATCCGAATGTGAAGCCAGTACTACTTATTCTGGATTTAATTTGGTTGTATTCTGAAATGGAACAACATCACATTCTGCACTACTAGTAGGGCTTTCGGTGGAGATGGACGGTAAAGGATGGCAAGAGTTTTTGGCAAAAGTGGGTCAGTAGGCCAACTTGAGGGATAGGATAGATAGAGTGAATTGAAGTAGAGTGATATGGGAATGCTGCCTAGACACGGACCTAAAGCTCTAAGAGGTATCCACATTATACTACCCATTCTTTTCGCTTTGGAGGTCTCAAGCTAGTTAAGTATTATGGTTGGATGGGTGAGAACACTTTCAATCTCGATGGAATGGTAGTAGTAGATGTAATAGAGGGGGGCTTTAGGATATGGGGTAACAGTGGGCCAGTCAGCCAGTTGGTCGGTGGGGGCTCAACTTTAACAGACTATGCTGCTAGGGTGTTAGCTAACATAGACATAGATTTGCGAAGTAGGACGACGATTCACAACAACATACCAACCACTTTCACTAGTCCTCACACTATTCGGTCAAATCATTCCATTTGTAAGTTAACACAGGAGAAGGATTGACGTTTCTGATCTCCTTCGGCAACATTTGTTGTTAGCTCTCCCCTATTTATTCCTCTTTAATCTTCGTTATTATTATATTTAGTTCTTTTTCCCAGTTTCCTCGCAACCCTGCTCCTCTTGATTAGTAACGGAGACATCGATTCTGTCTCACAGTCATTCTTTAAATTTCAACCACGAACGTACCTTGTTCAAGTGCACAATTCTACTATAGGGATGGCCTTCGTCAGTTGCAAATAAAGCACTTTATTGTTTGTAACCTAAGATTTTGCTCTGATTTTTGTGCCTTGAAAGTCAAAGAATTTGGTCTGTGATTTGAGGAACGAGGGAGCAGGAACAATAGTTTTGAAAACTTGAATTGATTATTGCTAATCAGTGAGGCTGGATTTTGGTCTGATGTTTGTTTCGGTGCTAGTTGGGAAGGAGTGAGATTTGTGAGGATGGAAATTGGCCTTCTATTTGGTGTGTGGGATCAAAGAGCAAGTGATTTCAAAATTGACTATTTTACCGGGAGAGGTCCAAGAAACATTGGGTGACGGGTGTAATTTAACACTTCATCAGTGACTTGTAATGTAGAAGGAGAAGAGTGAATTTAGATTCGTTCGAACGCATGTTTGTTGAATTGTTCACAAGTGAGTACTTTGCTGGGACGTTTACTATCCACAGGATTGCGTAGAAAAAGGAGTGACGTAACCGAAAAATCTGTGCTACTTGTGGATTGTTGTGCAAAAATTTATTTGACAGGCGAATGTTGTGCGTCCTCTCTCCCCTTAACAAAGATTATGTTCATGTTCTGAGATTTTTGTGAAGGAATCGTTGTTACCTGCGGCAAGTTTCATCTCCAGCGGAAAGCAAAAAATAACTGCGCTCCTATTGAATTGTATTTTTTCTAATCAAACTCTTCAAATCCGACTTTGTGTCTTTCTGAAGACGAGGGACTTAAACTGATTTTTGGGCTTCTTTCGATTAAAATAATTCAGCCGTGGACGATCTTACCGAAATTTACCCTAGAGAGTATTTATATTTACAATAGACGAAAGATTGTTAAACTTAGTACGGAAGGCTTCGTCCAGAAAGGCTAGAAAGGATTAGTGCTGTCAACAGCAATGGACATGCCGATGAGCCCATTCAATTTAAGTCCACCTCTCAGTGGACATTCTCCAACCCCCCCTAATTTAATTCATCACTCCAGTACGAATTTATGGAATGATCATCACCATATTAATGCCCACAATAACGGAGTAAATCACCACGGCTTACTTACAACTGCCGCATCGCATCATGGAGTTCATGTTATGGATGGATACAATAATAATATGTACACTTCAGGTAAGCAATCGATAAAGTTGAAACTTAGGAAATTGAAATCACTAAAAGGCACTACAACTACTCGTTACTGCTCCATGCGAGGCAAATAAGAGACTAAATTGATTTTAAGTGCACCTCTTGATTTAAACATTTATTGGCGAAAAGAGTCGGACAGGGTATGCTAACCACTGGAACCGCAATTTTATGCGCACATGAGAGTTTGATTGTTCTGCTGCGTGTGGAATTGGTACTCACCAAGCAAGGTTTACAAGGTTCCTCAATCCACTATACTATATCTAGTACACAATCTGTGCGTACACAGCAAAGGCTACACCTAAATCTGGATAACCCTCTTGATTTAAAACGGTTTATGAGTCTTCCGTAGTTCTTCATTTCAATCATCATTCAATTTTTTGAGATGGCAGTCAAGAAGTTATGGATTAGACATATCTTAGTGTCCAGGCCAGACAGGGCCTGGAATACATTATAAAATAGGAGAAACTGAATTTTTATTCCATGCCAAATTCCTAACGGGTACAAATTTCAAATTACATTTGTCCTAACATTTCCTTGCTGTCAACAGTTTGAAAGAAATGTTTTTTAAATCACAATAGGAAAGTGCTAAGGGACTAAAAAGCAGACTAGGACACATGGACAACGGAGGGAAGAATAATATTAGTCTTCAATGTCCTCATTGTTTTGTTTCTTCTCAGCTTTTTAATTCATTTCTTTCTTCTAGACAAAGTTTGGGTAGTAGATTTAACAGTTTGCTTTGGAAGTGCATTTATATGAGTATATCACAAATTCTCTAATAGCAGGTCAATTTATTTCGGAATCTAATCGTCAGTTGTGCTAATTGTAATTGTGAAGGTGCAATAAGCAATGTGCTGTGCTGTCTCGCCTTGGGACCATTTCCCCTAAATACAGTGAGCACGTTCCTTTCCTCTGACACAAATTCAAAATCAAAAATAATTTAAAATTTTAGTCTGTACCTGCAATCCGGATTCAAGCGACTGTTGCGGTTAGAATACGCTCAAAGAATGACTGCTTGGTACTTGATCAAATTTCAAATTGGTCAAACGGATTGGAAATATTGGAATCCATACACTCCAGTATATTTTGACCAAATAAAAAACGAATACTTAAACTTGCACTAGTTCTCAAAATGTATTCATTATTAACACTTTACGTTTCTATTGATTTCAGCGGTTTCGCAAGCTGCCAGTGCCACAACGAGTGGATTGGAATATGCGGTTGCAGCACTAGCGCCTGATTTACCGGACACAAAAGAAGGAATTGAAGAACTTTGTCCTGTTTGTGGGGATAAAGTGTCCGGTTACCACTATGGTCTCTTAACGTGTGAGTCATGCAAAGGCTTTTTTAAGCGAACCGTCCAAAACAAGAAAGTGTACACATGTGTGGCAGAACGAAATTGTCATATTGATAAAACACAAAGGAAGAGATGTCCTTACTGTCGATTTCAAAAATGTTTGGAAGTTGGAATGAAATTGGAAGGTGAGTACAACATTTTTGTCGCTTTCGGTTCGGATTCCTATTACTATGAGCATATAACTGAGTGCAAGATTTTTTGGAGTTGTCAGCTTAGCCTAGCTGTATTTTTGAGATTTTAGGTACGATCGAAAAGTTCAAAATGCTTGCAAAGGCCTAATTCTCGAAGTTATAAATGTGGTCTTAGTTTAACCCCTAGGTCGACGATAAAATCATTCAACTCATATTAACTAACGTTTTGAGCTTGTTCAATTACCTTCTCTTTCGAGAAAGTGAGGTTGATGTTGATTAGTTCTTGCCATGAAATCGATGAGTAAATTTAATTTGACGAGTCATCGTTTTGCATGATTTAGAAATATATTCGGTATGAAAGGATCCGTGGAATCGAAAGGGTGAATCCCAGACTCTAATGTTTCAAAGTCAATCGACATACCCTTTTGGGTCAATCAAATTTTGAGTACTTCATTAGTATAGTTAGATTCGGGTCAGCTAGAGGGACAACTAATAATTGGCCTGGGAATGATGCCAGAGAGGGGAAGGAAAAGCGATTCTAGCCCTGCCCCCATAGAATCAACCTTGCCAGGTCCTGGAATTGGAATTGAACCCTAATACAGACGGCGAGAGACCAGGGCAAACCTACACCACTAGACAGCAACGGTCTGGCCCAAATTTTAGTAAATATGTCCAGAATAAATTTTTGTAAATCAAGCAAAGATAATAGAATAAGAATTCAAGCGGATAAGGAAAGGAGGATTAGGATCTTGGTTTGGCGTTGATTATACTTGACATAAATATGTAGACCCGATTGAACCCAAGTTGACATGTGTGAATTGTTGGTTCTATGTGGTTTGTAGGGGGAGTTGGAGTTGAGATTTTGCAAGTGATAATAACGCTGAAAAGATTTTCCACCTTGTATCAGTATTCTCTCGTTCGAACTGTCAGGCCTTTTGATTCAGTATTATTCCTTTTGGAATGTGTGTCATGGTCGATTCGCTTGCAATAATGAATGTAAGTGTGTGAATGCCTTTGTACTAAGCTTCTTTATCTCTCCGCCTTTCCCACCCCCAGAGTCGTGGCAAAAACTTAGCACAGTGAAGCTTGGTATACTATCAAAATGAACTCTTGGGTAAATACACAAGCATGGGACGGGTGCATTTATTGTGTTGAGTGATGTGAAACCAAAACACACTTTGTTATGAGTATCTGTAGTCCCTTCTCTCATCCTATGCAAACTAGCCCATTACATATCGTCATGACATAATGAACAACTTCAGCTCTCCCTTTCAACGCTGTTACATCACATACCTGTGCGTGGTGTATTGAACGAAACTGGTCTGACAAGGGATAGTTCTCATGTGTTTCGTATCAAGCAGCCAGGGCCGACATACACACACTCGTTAAATGTACGGATTAAGATAAAGAATTATTAAGATTTAGCCTGTCAAGATTGAAAATACGATTATTTTTGGAGAAAATGTTTAAAATGCCCTCCGGTTAGACATTCGAATTAGTGTTTTTTTTGCTGTTCAACAACTCTTCCGTTTCTTTTCCCTTTCCGAATTGACTCTTTTGTAATTGCTCAACCTATCTTTCAGCTGGTAATGATTTTAATGTTGCTGGCATTAATCTCAAGAATTGTTTTGTTCTAAATTAAGCTGTTCGAGCTGACAGAATGAGAGGGGGCCGAAATAAGTTTGGGCCGATGTACAAACGCGACCGAGCCCGAAAACTTCAACTTATGCGCCAAAGACAACTAGCAGTTCAGCAAGCCCGTCATCAAGGACTATCCATGAATGATCCAATGGGATATGGAGGAAATTCACCTTATGTCAATCAAGGAGTTGCAATCAAACAGGAGATCCAAATACCACAGGTTGACGTGAAAATATCAGTCTTTATGACAAAGGCTCTTCTAATAAATTTTACGTAACACGTTTTTCAGGTTTCATCTCTTACCTCATCACCGGACTCATCGCCCTCACCTTTGGCCTCGTTGAGTATGGTAAATGGTTCTGGACAATCTGGCATCAACCTTTCAGATCCTAAAATATGGGCAACTTCTTCCACATCCCCCAATTCCCCGTCATCCAAAAACTTCTACGATCCAAACAACGCATCCGCAAGTCATTCCCTCGTAAGTCCCCGCAATGGTGGTGATCTAAATCAGGTAAATGGAAAACCTGGATTCCTGATCTTGATCTCAATCAATTCCCATTTTAATTGCCAAGGTTTCTTTAATTCGAAATGGGTTGAACAGGGTCAGTTGGTTACTGTTTTGGAGTCGCACGGCGGATCAGCGCAAACCCCTAATAATAACAACAACAGTTCCGGACCCGGAGGAAAAATGCCTCCTTTAATTCGTGACCTCTTGACCTCAGTTGATGATAAGGAATGGCAGCATTCCCTATTTAACCTTCTTCAAAATCAGACCTACAATCAATGTGAAGTGGACTTGTTTGAACTTCTCTGCAAAGTTTTGGATCAAAACTTATTCGCCCAAGTAGACTGGGCAAGGAATTCGGTTTTCTTCAAGGATCTAAAGGTATGTGCACACTATTTTTCTATTCTTAACTCTGGGATAATTTAATTAAGTCGATTAGCCTACGCTTATGCTACATAGTAATCACTTCGATATCAATGAATTTCTGGGGTTATGTATGTGTAATATATTCCCGACTTCATGTGCCCTATAAAAACAGAGTGGGTTGTAATTGCAAGTGCAGGGATATCATTTTAGAATTGACGAAGCTACTTGAATATCTCAACTCACTTTCTCTTTTGGTCAAAGAATTGAGCTAAAATTGGAAAAAATTATTTTGGGATTCTGAAACTGAGTGAAAAACATGTTTATGACTAGGTTCTGTGAGAAAATTGGATGGGATGGTAGGTAGTGGTTGGATGGAGCTCTGTGTAAGCGCTATTGAAATATCATAAAATAAGTAGGTCAGTAGGTCTACTTGGATGGTTGACTGGTCTAGTAATCACTACTGCACTTGACCGGGCAAGCAAGCCTTTTAACTGGATCTGGGGTCTGAGTTAGAGTAAATAAATAATAAATAAAGTAAACCTAAGAACATTATCATTTAATCTGTAACCAAAGGATTTGAAGTTATGGCACATTTATTTGTGGTAAAACTCTAATGAATTTTGATGTTTGACGTTTCAAGTGTTTTTCTTCAAGAGTTATGAACGGATAATTTAGCTCTGTCTTCGATTTTTGGGGGAATAATTTTAGCTACTCATAAATCTTATTTTCTAAAAATAAATCGTATTTGTGCAACGCGGACAGGTTTAGCAGTAATGGCCTTAGGAATATCGTAGAAATAATGAAAGGAACACAATAACTGAAAGTAAAAGTGAGCTGATATGCACACAGAAAAGGCAGTGCTGTTCGAAGGCATACAGTAGAGATGGCAAGTTGCCTTGCTAGTTGGTTCTCACAGGGCGAGTTTGAATACGTTGACTATGTCATTGACCCAATTTTCGAGTGGAAAAGGTGCCAAGGTAAATTGGAAAGAGAACGTGATAATC
>WJEZ01000648.1:0-24908 GCA_009869925.1 Thalassaphorura encarpata
TAAGTTTCACAAATTATCATCTATAATTTTGAATCTAGCAATAAATCTATTTATCCAAATCGTGGAAATTCTATCTGTCAAACTATTCAATTTTATTTACAACAAGTACTTGAGGTGCGCGCGCAAGTCTAACAGGTCACATTTTGACTCCTCTAAAATTAAACTAACAACTAGGTTAATTACTAGACAGTCGACACATCAATTCATCAATTTAAAAAGAAGTGTACAAAAAAGTATAGAAATCAAGCTGGAACTACGAGCAAGCTCTTTGTCCAAATACCTTTAAAATAGGAACAATAATAATTTGATTTGAAAAGCAGTGCTAAAGCGTCTATAGCCACGATATTGTACATATCACATCATTTGACTACTCTCAGTTTCAGTTTTATTCTACAGCTAAAACATTTCTAACACTAACGACACTACTATTTAACTACAATTCTAAAAACTACAAATCTAAAAACTAGAATAAAATTAACTTCAATTGGTAAGTCTAAATTCAGGCAGAAGTTGACTTGATCAAATGAACAAAATCCAAAAATCCACTGGCAATGAAAATTTAACCAATGCCACTGACATTTCGTGTCCATTCCAAAAGAACAAATAAGTACAATTTAAAATTTACAAATTAATATGCAAATTTGCAAGAATTAATCTTCACAATAAAATTATTAACAAGGAAATTCCGGAAAAGCATGTATTTTAACTTGATTCGTAGAGAAGGTAGCTTTGGAGGACACGAGGAAGAATCAAGTCGTCAATGTAGCGTGGTAATAATGTGCCAAGGATTTTCCTGATACAAAGTCTTGTCTGTTGCTTCAAAGTCTTGGGATTTCTGGCCAAAGTCAAAGCTGCGTCCTTTTGCTCTAGAGTTAACGAAGGACATCTTCGAATCATGGGTGGATCAAAGGATTCTGCAGACTCGATGAGTTCCATCATCAAGTCTGGATCTGCTCCAACGTTGGACAAACAATTGAGAAGCCCAGCTGGGTCTCGGAACTGGGATTTAAAAATGACCTTTGACCCATATCTGATGAGAAGTTTGATGACATTTCGATCCACTTGGTCATTGGAGGAGAGGTATTCCCCAAGGACAGGTTTCAGTGGGATTCCATCCTCATTGAATATCATTTTGTTTGGATCAGCTCCTCTTTCCAAAAGCATAGTCAAAATTGGCGTTCGGTTTGGGATGTTGTCTGCACAAGCTACGTGTAAAGGTGAACCAATGATTGGAGAACTCGCATTCACGTCCGCGTCTAAACATTCGATTTTTTACATTTAATTTCTTCATAAAATATCTCTAAAACCCGAAGGATTTTTTAATTACCATGCTCAATTAGAAGTTTGATGATAGCAACGTCTCCCTTGAGAATAGCCAAATCCAAAGGTGTGGGTTTCTGATAGTCAGACTTGAAATTGACTTCAGCCCCTTGTTTAAGCAAAAGACAGACTGTGTCATAATTTCCAGAAAGAACTCCATAATGCAAGACAGTGCGAAAATCATGTCTTTCATCTGTCATGGCATTCACATTAGCTCCATGCGAAATAAGACACAAAACAGATTCAATTGCTTGCGGAAGTCGGCAGATTTTCATGAGTGGGGTTAAACCACCTCGATCTCTTGCATCCGGATCAGCTCCATAGGTCAACAATAATTCAAGAAATTGAACATCCATTGGATTCACCAAGTTGATCTCTGCCCCGAAGAAATATCTTGCATTGGGATTTGCGCCGTGCTCTATAAAATATTAGCATACGCATATAAAATTGAATTCATTCCTAATTCTACGCCTCAGCTCAGCACCGATTTCTACCCCAATTCGGTCACCCACTTTATTTCTGAGAGAAGATGAAAAACAAGAGAGAGTTTGGATTCGTGATCGCCCTAAGCGACTAATCCTGTTCAAATAGAGACAAAAACTACGACTTAGGAAGAAAACAGAAAACAACTTTTTATATTTTGGCCAGAGTCCAACCACCTCAGCTCAACGTCCAATTCTAATCACATGGTAGGAAAAACCATGAAAAGTCCATAAATTTTTAAGAGACAGAAAACACAAAATTAGATTTGAAAGTCCACTCATTCATGAGATTGCTATTTCAAAAAAACAACACAAAATTTAAGTACCGTGCCGTACGGCGTATTGTTTTTGCAGAGTGCGTCGTTAAATCAGCCTTTCATCACGTAATAAAATCGCAGAACCCAAAATAATAAAAATACTCGACTCTCAGACTCAGCTTTTTGTCTTCTTTTACTTTTCGGGAGAATTTGAGGGATTTCGGTTCTTGAAAGAAAATAGTGACGGCAACTTACCAAGTAAAACTTGAGCAACTTCATAATGATGGTTTTTGATTGCTAGTCGCAATGGTTCGTCACATCTTGTGGTTCTTGGAAACAAGACATTATTTTCGACATCATCCCTGTAGTTGGTTTTGGCACCGTGTTCAAGGAGTAGCTGCGGACATAAAATTCGTTTCAGATGAAGAAAAAAAAAAGACGAGGCACTTAAGACTAAAGGTTTTGCATGGCGCATCGCTGTCTGTCTCTTCATTTTCATTTCATTCCCACCCGCATCTCGGGCCAAAAACTATAAATTTTATTTTTTAAAAAAACAATCCTTCCAACATGTCATGCATGTCCGAACGAAAATCTCCACATCTTGTCTGTCACACTAAAAAATAAATCTTCTTCGTTTTATTAGCCACTGAAATCCGAGAGGTGAACTGTCTAGTCTGGAGTATTTGGTCACACATGTAAAATCCTAAAATGGTCCTCACTCCGGACTTGAGGGTGATAGAAAATCAGCTAACACTAACACATGTCATTGGAAATCTTAGGGGCACCAAATATGGCTAGGGAAATAAAATCAGAGCCTCGACTTATTTTTTACGAGGCGGCAAGGGTAAACCGTCATGCTTGGGTCAAGACGCCTAAAATGGTCTCCTGTGTTTTTAGTTGACGAAATTCTACCAGACTCCATAGGCGAACAACGGTTAGCCCCTGAATACTAAATACCCGTTAGATCTCAGTTTCTCCTATTTTCCAGAAATAAAGTAGAGGCTCGATACTCGACCGCAACCCTCTTAATTTGGTCCATCGAGTGTTTCCTAATATGGTTGTGGCTATAAAAATGTTTTAAGAGCCTTGTTGTTCCTGATTCTAGAAAACCTATTGATAGACAGAGATGTGGAGTTCAGACGTTTGCAAAGATCCTATAGAGTTTTCTATTTCTGGTTCCTCTGTCCGGTTTCCAATAATACTGAAGGATATATTTCCTAAGCAAACATGGCCAAAAGGTTTTTCGTTTTTCCAGCCCAAAATATATATAAGAATTGGAGAGAACTATCAGCTATGCTTTTTATAAGGATTCCCTTGTCATGCGATTTCTCTTATGAGAAAATTCAATTCATTGAATTTGAAACTCAAACTAGTGAAACAAACGTGTTCAGATATCCCGTAGAAGGAATTTTAATTTTTAAGCAGATAAATGGCAAGATTAGAACTAAACTTTTGAAGCAAACCCCGGAAATGAAAAATGGTTTGTGTATTAACCCCCCAAGATTCCCAAGTAACAATGAATAGGCCAATTTTGTATCAGACTTTTGTAAACTGTCATTTTCTTTCCATCTAATTTCGGAAGCAAATTACGGGAATACAACGCAAAAAGTTTAGAAAAGCAAGTTGTGTTGTTAGTCTTTCAAATTTTTATGTTCAGATTTCCCATAGAAGGAATTTTAATTTTTAGGCAGATAAATGGCGAGATTAGAACTAAACTTTTGGAGCAAACCCCGGAAATGAAAAATGGTTTGTGTATTGACCCCCCAAGATTCCCAAGTAACAATGAATAGGCCAATTTTGTATCAGACTTTTGTAAACTGTCATTTTCTTTCCATCTAATTTTGGAAGCAAATTACGGGAATACAACGCAAAAAGTTTAGAAAAGCAAGTTGTGTTGTTAGTCTTTCAAACTTTTGACACGTCAGCTGCAATATTCTGTAATATTAGGAGTTGCCAAAGTCTGAAGAGGTTGGGGCAATGCGGAGAGGATTTGGCACATAAACAAAGAAAAAGTGATGATGACTGGTTTTTTAGAGTTTCAAGAGCAGATTTGCAGTGTCTTTGCCCTTCTGTGCCAATAATAAATTAAATTCACGTAGTGCGAAGAGAGAGACTGAGGCCTGTCTGTACAGCTGGATGAGCTTAACGTCAAAATGAGAGATAAACTAATGCCAAAACAAAGCAGACTCCTTTCAGTTTCTTCTGACTTCTTTTGTCCAAATGTGAATGGAAAACTCTGAGATGATCTTCCTATTTGACCTCCCGCCCTTCCCCAATGACATTTGACAATCATCATGCTTAAGTTTGAAACCTGGAATTGTCTCAATTTCTGAGTAAGTGAACCCATTACGCCCAGGTAAACGCCTCTCATTCGGGCACAGAGTGAAAATTTAATGATGCTCTAATTTTAACATTGACGACAGATAGAAGGAGAGACAGACAAATTTTAATTTCTAGAGTTGGAAGCTAAGGATAATTTTTTTCGCCCTTCTAGCGATGACTGATAATTCTTACCAAGACCATTTCAACGTAGCCGTGTTCTGCAGCCAAATGTAATGGCGAATATCCACAATCATCTGTTGTATTGACATCGCATCCTCGGACCAGAAGTAACTGAACGGCCTCGTGGTACCTTTGCCACACAGCATAGTGAATTGGCTTGAGTCCCTTTAAAAATTAGGATCAAATTTAGTACATAATTTTTAAATATGTAGTTTCCCTTATTGTAAATAAATATGCATTTTATTTGTGGCTCATTGGCCACTAGCCATTTGCCTGTGTCTCAAGGACTATCAAATGGCGTAGATTTGCAAAGGTTTCCATTTTTGAACAACCAATTAATCATGGAACACATGGGGAATGCATTGAAGCAGAAATCCTTAGGGGTATCTATCAAGGTCGAGTTTTAATATTAGAAATTGTTTATCAATTTATGTAATCAAAGCATTGCATGGGCAATTCAAATTCATGTAGCTAAAGCAAATAGCAAGGGAAAAGACTTGGTGAATCGGAGTCTATTACTGTTGCCACCCAGTCAGCTGATGGAAAATTTGTACCATGTTATATTATAAGAAACTTGTTTTCCAAAATCCAAGACGGAGTTGTCATCGTGTACGTAGCCAGATGCACTTTGGGGCAAGGCTATTTTTACTCTTGATACTTTCTGCGTATCTTTCGCATTCACGGTTCATGCATCGAGCTTTTGTCTCTAAATCGTAACGTAACGGTGCTAGTGCGATGTGTCGTGATGTCATTCACTCGTAATTAAGGGGAATCCCATGAATAGGAAAATGAAAACATCAAAATGCCTCACTACGCGGTGTTAATTTTCCAAATTTATACATTTTAATTTATCTCTAAGTCTATTGAGTTAAATTTAGAAGTAAAATTTCAAAAAAGACACTAACCTGGGTCACAGACTCATCAACTTTGGCCCCACAAGCCAAAAGTATTCGTAATTCGTCCAGATGTGCTAATTTGATGATACAATCAGCCAATTCCCTCTGAAGGGGATTTGCAATACACTCAGATGGCATGACTCAGAAATATAATGAATCTTAATTTTGGAGAACAGTTTCACAAAATTAAGTAGGAAACACTCTTGTAATATTTTATACTTTTTTTAAATATTTTTCTGAATGCAAACAATCGAACCGAGGAAAAATTCCCAGAAATTTGTTTATTGCACAAGCAGTCACTCAGCGTCAACTGCTTGGAAAGTTGACTAAAGCAAATTCTCTGATCGTTTTCGTTTGATTTTTCGTATACAAATGAATTGGTAGATTCGGTTGACGTTTTCCTTTATAGAGGAGAGGAAAGCGGGGGGATTTGGGGTAGCATGTGATTTGGAATTACGAATCTTGTGTTGTGTTTGAGAATCGACGCATTGATTTGGCAAAGGACTACCAACCTCATGTTCTTATGTTGTGCATCTAACGTACATTTCTGCATGATGCTTAATTTTAGACTTGAACTCTCTCTCATCTGTTTTTCTCTGGATCCCCAAAGTCCAATAAGAAGGAAAAAGTACGTCGTGCAGTTTTTTAAGACTAACGAAACGAATCTTCTCGAGAAATGCGAATAATCAGTGAAAGCCCTCAAGCACCACCGCAGCATGTGTTTAGAAAAACACAAACATGTATCCGTCTTGAGCGAATGTAAAAAAGACTTGTTCAATTCATCAGTTCTTTCTCATTTTCTTCCACGTACGGCGCAATTCAATTCATCTGCGTAAATACTACACTACGATTAGTTGTTCGTTCTGATATTGACTGCTTACAAAATAAAGTTTAGAATTCTCTAGTGTTTTGACCTCCGGGAAGGCAAGGCCAAGCCGCAGATCACAATTCTAATTCACAACAACAGAATAAACTCTGAAAACAAAATACAATTCTACATCGGAATTTGATTTTATGAAATAAATCCTGATAATGCTAGCCTTATTCTTACTGAGCATGCTGCACATTTTTTTGGATTTATTTGATGAATTAAGGCTGAGGATTCCTCAAATTTAAACATGAATAATACCTGGTTAAAATTGAGACTCAAATTTTTGTCGAGTGATTGATTACATTACGTTGGAAAGTGAATATACAGATATAATCTGAATGAAATAATAAAATGAAAGCTTTAGTTAATCGCTCTTGTCTTTTTGGAATAAATTGTTGTCAACAAGAAGAGAAAGTCAGTAGGTAGTATATACAGAAATACAGGGCGAGGAAAGGTGTTTTTGTAAATATTACCTGTATTTGACTTTGACTCACCGTTTCGTAAGTAGTCAAGGTTCTCCTCTTAACGCAACCCCCGTCCCGAATTGTTGATTAAAAATATCTTTATTATCTGAACACCAACTTGAGAAACCCTATTCCTGACAATCCTGACTCTACATAAGCTTTTTCATTTGCTCTCTCTTGTCTTTTGGTCAGTTATCTTGAGTGAATAGTGTACTACGGGTGCTTACATTTTCGTCTCATGAATTCTGTGTTTAAATTGACAAACGGGTAATCATATATAATCATCCTGACTTAATGCCGATTTATCATCTCTAAGAATAAGAATTAATGTATTCAAAAGTATTCAAAAAGATTGGATACTTGGGTCCTGATTAAGAAATTCAATAATGCATCATTTCTAACAATTCATTTTAGAGACACAAACTCGACGTCTAGATGTCTTTTGAGGTTCACTATTTTAAGTCCCGATTCCAGCCCCATGAGTCCTTATCAGGATTGTACGCAGATCTAAAGGCTGAAAGAGGGCTGGATTTTACAATCCAAGTCAAAACCAAATCGATTCGATGCCACCGTCATGTCATTCTTCAACAATCTGATTTTTTCCAAGACTTCTTTGAAAATAACCCTGATGAATTGAGCTACTGCCTAGTAGACGAAACAATTACTCACATTGCTGTGGAGAAAGCAATTCAATTCATGTACACGGGAGAAGTCCATGCGATCGGACAGGTGGTTGCTGAATTTATTAAGATCGCAGACCTGTTTAAAATGAAAGGGTTGTGCCTGACGTATGGTCCCGTTCTTCGTTCATTTCCTGAACAATATGAGTGGATAACTCCACCCCCAGCTAATGTGACAATTTCACCTAATGTTAAAATAGCAACGGATGGCAAAAAGGTTCGTAAACAAACACCTAATTAAATTCAAATATTATGCCCTTTCCTGTTTTGCTAAAATAACGAACATCAAATGAAAGCTGTTTCCTAAAAGATGTTTCATTTAATTTAATTTGAAATATTTTGAATTGATAGGAACTCGGTTTCGATTTCTATAATTAGCGAATTTTAAAATACAGGCGAGTGAAGACAGGAGCAGACTAGATGGCAATACAAATGGAGAATCATTTGGATCATCAAATGGACATATGTAAGAAATTCATTCGTAGAAACCTGAATTAAGTTATAGTAAGCTAATGTAGTACTTATTTAGTTAGAAAAGTCATGACGAGGTGAGATTTAATACTAGTATATAAAAGCTTACCTTTTTTTACTATAATTCACACTTTCACAATTGAAGACACCCACCCTCTCCTCTTGATTAAATATAGCCATGGTCATCAAAATATGGTCGAGTACATTTCTAAATCAGATGCAAAATCGCTCCTGGTGCCTATAAAGCTCCCAAAGCGTCTACCCTTCCTTAAGCCCAATATCATTTACGCCCGAATGTAAAAAAAATTATATTTGAGTTTTTCTTCTCATATTTGAGGTGCCACTCGACGTTTTTACTCAAATCTAGTTAGATTATTCGTATTATGTCTCGGCAATTTGGTAAAGCCGGTGGAAACTACCCCTAGAGGAGAAAAAGGTTTAGAATAGCACATGTCTCACTCAAAATTGGCAATGCAAAACTAAAATAATATTTACTTTCTGTTACTTCTTAGTCATGCCGATACCCAGGACAGTTGAAGCGGATATTCTGAAGATGCTATCGACGAGGATGTGGTTTTAATTTCTCAATCGATTTAAAAGATTCACTGTTCCGATTGGTTTGGAATTTTGGGCCACACTGAGAAATTATTCTTTTTCGCTTTTTATTTTTATGTAACTCTTCTGTTTCATGGAATCGATCCATGCAATTCTAATTAAGGTGTGTTAACGAGGAAAAATGCGACTAGCAGTACTTGAAATGATAAGTTCCCTAAGGAATTTAAATGGTTCGTTAATTTTTGACTCTTGCTCACCGAGCTTGACTAGATGTAAATACTGACACTACACAATTACAGTGTAGTATTCTAATTTTTATACAAATGATCACCTTGCAATGATAATGATTGTTTCTTATTCTAAACTTTGACCTTTCTCTCACATAATATCTACAAAAATGTAATGCATCGTATGGTCTAGCGAAAATAGTATTTGTTATGTGTTAAGAGTTTGTGCCTATTACAAATAAAATAAACGCTCTGGAATTTGAAAATGCTTTCCAATTTGAATTTAATTAAGGCTACTGCTTTGTCAAGCACGACTCAAAAATAAAATCAAAATTGCACAGTCAGTCAAACAAGACAATTATATTTTGCACGAACGCCGCCATTAGTTTATTTTTACGAAATAATTGAAATAATTTTCCCAGGTTTAGTTAGCTGGTCATTTATAAATAAATGAAGGAACACAAGTCGATTCCTCACGTCTGACTATTGAAACTAACCAAGAACTAATAAGGCAATAAATACAACATTTAAACAACATCCATATTGCTGTGCCCGAGGTACACTAAAACTAGACGAAAGGAACACAAAACACAACATATTTAAAATCTATACTTGTTAGAAAAGAGTAAAATCAGTCTACTCGGCCAAAAAAAAAACACTAATTTAAAATTTTCCTGCAATCCAACAAAATTTGGTTGAATTATTAAACTGCAAATCAATGCATTAATCTAAAAGGGATTCGAATGCATAGAAGAGACCCCACCACGCATTAGCGATAAAATTTAAAATTTAACTAAAACTTACAAAATAATAACTAATTTAAAAAAAACAAAAAAAAAAAGATCAAAGGTTTCAGAATATTAACCTGACCTGAGATAAACTGAGAAGCGGTTGAACTTTATCCGATATAAAACCGATTGATCAGAGATTTCTTGACATTGAGAAAGTAGAGATTGAAATCTGTACTAAAACTTGTAATCTTCCAGTTTGGAATGATGTACTATTACTGGTACACGCTACGCATTGGCCGAGATGTAATTATGAGATCTGTTAGTTGTTAGCTCACATTAGTATACCTGCTTAAATTATTTTTATACATGTATAAATTAAACATCTAAGCTGATCTCTATGCTAAAGTTGAAACAAGAAAAAATTGCATAGATTTAGTAAGCTGTAAGTTTCAGTACGACATTTACAATTAGGACTAAGGTTAATTCTACACGAATAGGGAGAGATTTGATTTTTGAGATTCAAGTCCCCTAACCTGTGTAAGCAATTGGGTATTGTGGTAATTGATCCTTGCTCTCTAACTACGGTGACTACAGATATACAACTACTAGGAATGAGTCTGAATGTCAAATGTTCAGTTTGATCAATCATCGATTTGGTATCAGTCACTGGAACAAGCCTTACGCTTGGCCCCCGATGCTAGTTGTGCTGCTTGTGTGGTTTGTTGATGTAGTTCTTTATTTCCCCTCCATCCTTGCAACGAACTTCAGAGTATCTCTCTCCCTTTGTACTCACGACTTGACTCTCACGATAACGTACGAGTTTCTTTGGCTCCTGAAATTTATGAGCGTTTATTCAGTTTAGATCGATGCTAACAACTTTTATTAGACATGAACAATTACCATTTTCAGTGGAGGCGGTCGGAATTCCTTCTTGTCCTCAGCCTGATCAATAAACCCATAACGAGCGACAATGCGATCCTTCAAAACTTTCTCTTCATTTTGTGAACGACCTCCTCGAATCTGCAGAAATATAAATTTAGATCGTTTTGATATTTGAAATTATTTCCAATTAAGAATATGTACTATGTAATTACATTTAAGGGCTGTTTCATACGATTCATCCCAGGAGCTCCTCCGTTGCAGCGAAGAGACCCTAGAGTTGCATTTCCAGTCTCGGATTCCAAAAGTACCATTTGTACAGCTTTCTCCAAATCACCACCACAAACAGACATCACATGAGTAGCATCTGGAATCGTCAAATTTGGGAACATTTCTTTTAATGTCTCAACTTTTTCATCCGCATTGACTTCGCACGCCTGCAATTTAGACTCATGTTATGATAGGATGAAGAACTAAAAGAATATTGCTACTGATAGAAATTCCATTACTTGTAAATTCTGAAGCATGTCAATCACATCATTATCGAAATCCACATCGCTCGTCTCAGAAACTCGAGGGGATCTAGAGCTAGAGCCTTTCTTGCTTCTACCGCAATAAGAAGAATTGCTGTCGGATGAAGAAGACTCAGAATTCCGCTTTGCCCTATTCATCTCATGGTCCGTCTCAATGTCATTCAATAGAGACTCAAAAGCAACCGGCTCCTTGTGCGGTTTATCTGAAAAAATTGCAAATTCATTGATTATTTCTCAAATGAAGTTTCTACATTTAGAGTACATGTACAGCAGGCTGGAACAAGAGCAAAATCAATATCGGAATGGTTAAATGGGACAAGACTCGTAATTTATTTGCCTGAAGGCTGTCGGTAGTCGGGTGCTCTTACGTCAAGGATTTCTGATTAAACCGGGTAATATCCACGCAGATGAGATCCATCCAAATTTCTCACACTAAAATTTATATTTTAATGCTCGCAGTATGTAAAATGCTGATCTAGTCAATATGAAGAAAAGCGTAATCTGCGATTTATTTTATCTTTCTAAACTGTGGCGAAACGACGACTCCGCTGTGAATGAATCCTTCTTGTTTTCGTACTGCCTAAATTGCTTGTGTCAGATCTTTTGCTTGCCTTGAAAGCTGTAACTAAGTTCCTGAGTCACAGTTGCTAAAAAAATTAATTCTGTCCCATTACGCTTATGAGCATTCGCAGCATGCACGTGTTGCGTCAACCAAATCCGTATCGACGTGTGTTATCAATATCCAGGCCGTTATAAATATTGCTGAATATTACAAAAAAGGGACCGAGTCAGCCCCCTGTGAGAGTTACACTTTTTTTCTACATTTTCCAGACAGATATTCGTGGGAATACATAGGCCATTGTTTCATGATGTCAATTATATTGACTAGGTATGATTAATATTGTATATTAATAGAAAGTAGGCATTCACCTTCTTTTGCCGATTGTCTTAGTGTCGCCACGAGATTAAAAATCCATTGTGATACGAGTTTGTGAGGAATAGATGTAAACTGTGGGAAATAAGCACCAACGATCTCACAGAATTCCTCGACGTCGAATGACCCTTCCAAAGTCCCAGACTCCATTGCCAAACTTTCCAGGACAGTCGCGACGTAATTCAGAATTATTTCATCTAATGTACTAGTAAGAAGGTCAATATTAATTATATTTTCCAAACTACTCTACTAAAAATATGAATTAGATCGACAAAACTAATCCTTCCTTACCACACTTGAACATCAGATTGAATGTGTTCGTTCAAGAATGTCAGCATTGAGGAAGTAATAAACTTTTCGGTCTTGGATGGCGAAGGTGTTTGATTCATTTTGAATAACTATCGAGCAGTGTGTCGGAAAGTAAATCAATTTCGAAATAAATCAGCACGTTGGGTCAACTCAATAGACTGTCCGAATTATTTTGAGATTTGTGGACTGAGATGTAGGCAATCAACTTGTCACTCTGAAATATACAAAGAGACTGAGATGAGATTCGTTTGTCGACTTTGAGATCATTAGGCAGGGAAGAACAGTGGATCACACTGACTCCGACAGAAGCTAACTATGAATCCAACAAGACTTGCACTTTCCCTAAATAATTCTTATTTCACTTACGCTCTTCTCGTACTCTTCGATTCTACGAGTTGCTGGGAAGCGGGATGGGGTAGATGCCAATGCTGAGATTTGGGGTTTTGCAGAAGTCAGGAAATAATAAATTGCGTCGCACGGGAAAAGGGACTTGACAGAACTATGGAAAAGAACCAAAGACTTTTTAGATCATATTATATTCACAGATTCTCATCAAGAGATCTGCCTACCTATGTACAGGCGACGTTTTCTTTCGGTTCTCCGTCTTTCTCTTCTTTCTTCCTGAAAAGCCAATAAATCCAATTAATATAATTTATCCAATGAGGAAACTCATACTAATGAAGAGTTTTTACATGAAAGGATGACTGTACGAGAGACGAGATTCAATTATAAGTATTATTAGATGCAAGTCTACTCAGCGCTAGGACCGGACGTTTTATTCAATAATAAATTATTAGAAAGGGATGTTGGTTGATTGAATTGCACGTGAAAAACTTATTAGACATTCTTGGCCGGAGAATTAGGACTGACTAGGTTTTCTACCACTGGAAATTGGAACTAAAAGGAACGGGAAAGTATCAACCCATGAACTTTATTTGCCTTCTAAAACACAATCAGATTTCTTAATTGTATTTAGAAAGTCTGTGTACTTTCATATAAAATCGCACAGTAAAATTTTAACTGTTACTGGATGTTGAAACTAGAATTTTTAGAGAGTGATTAACAAATCATCATGTTAGGTTACTCTTTAATGAAATTGCTCAGGAAAGTAAAGACTGACCTACTTTTGAAATAATGAATGGAACTGGTACTGGCGTTGTCCAAAAGTCCAAGAGTTGACTGAATAAGACACTCACGTCACATTTTTGCGTTTTGGTTCCAATGTTAGTCAAAATTTAAGTGTATTTCTCATCCAAGTCCAGCCCACGAGATTCTTCAAAGTAATAAATAATTTATTTCAATTAGTGCACAGACCCACAAAGTAAATTAACTACTGAAACTAAAACGATAGAATTCCGCCTACTGGAAATTCAAGTTCAAGACGCCACGCAGTCTGACTGACTGATGATAGTGTTTTTCCTCGACTTAATAAAAGGCGATTATTATTGTGTACGTAGACGTAAACAGACTAACCTAACCAGAATTAAATCTGTAGTTATTCTAGACTCGTGTTAAGCTGTTGGATTAAATATCAATAGCAAAAAACACGTTAGCCCCTTCGCGTTCTTGGGCCTTTTTACGCTTACACTTCATGTCAGATCTGGTTGACCTCTATGAACTGGGCAGATTAAATAAACGCATACCACAGCGATTTTGAGCTGAAATGTGTAACATGGAAATTATCTTTCACTCTAAATTAAGGCCAAGAATTGTTGTATTTTCAACAATAGAAATATAGTCGCATAAATTCACAAAATTGCTTAACCCACGACTCTTAGATTTTAAAATATCACTTTCACTAGTGGACCAACTTTTTATTTCTTCTAGAATATTTTGCAATCTACACTCCGTCCGTCCTTTTACGGTGAGTAGTATTCAAATTACAATTCTTGTCAATACCCTTTGGATCAAGGAGTTATTTTTCTGCAATCAAAGATTAATAATAATCCCTCAACTAGTGTCAACAACTCTTTATGTAGTTTTATTCTGCGGACGGGACGGAAATGGACAGACGATTTGCGCTGCAGCTGCATAGACTAAACTAATGTTAATATATTAAACTATGCATAATATTAATATCCAAAATACAAATAGACATGAGAGTTACACGTACCTACTTACATACGCGATCCAAATCTCTGGCTAGATTTGCAAATATCAAATCAGCTCAGTGTCGTTGAGTTAATTTATTTTAGTTCCAGATGACTGGGTTCAAAAGACTCAGGACAGGACATGGACAAATTAGCACTTCAACAGTCAACACAGGCTCACAAAACATCAGCTGAGAGAAGAATACTGTGTTATTTTTGGTAATTTTGCGATGTTATGTCCAAAATCGATTAAATCTTTCTTTCGGTTGAGCTCGGAACTCAGCTGCTTCGTCCTTGGCCGTGCAATTTGTATTGTGCTCCTATACTATTCCTATGGATGGAATATTTTTTATTCTAGGAATCGCTACGGCCACTCACTTGGCTAAAGAAGAAAGTTGTGTTGTTATTGCTCCTCTATATTCTGATGAATTTGCAGCCGTTCTGTTCCCAGGTGCCAATGCCAATGTCAGTCTGTTCAACTCTGAGCTGAGCAATGGAAAAAGGATTGAAAAGGTGAATTTGAGTCTTACGCATGAGTTTGACTACATAGTGAGCGGGATTCTCCTAACTCATTTTGTTATAGTCATCTGGAATAACCCCATACGGGGAATTAGGGCTAGGACTCCCAAAACAAAAAAATTATCAGTAAAACCAAAACTAATTCAAATGCACACAACCAAGAGATGGATTTTATTTAACCTACAGTTGATAATACTAATATGTTAGCTCTTTTATAGCAATACTACACACACTCACACATGGTTCATGTGAGTGTCAATGTCAGGTTTATAAGATATTGTTTATATATTATGTTAACAAAACTGGTGTTGGTACTAAACATCTAGACCGAGTACAAATTAACCGAATAAATCTAAGTAGTTTTCTTTTTCTTCTTCTCCGGTCCCTCAGCCTTAATTTTCTTGGATGGATCACCACTAGGTGTTTTCTTCGATTCCACATTGTCATTTTCGTTATTTTCTGGAATTTCATCATCAAGAGGAACATCGGGACCTAACGTTGGAGTAGGAGTATACAGACGATCGAAGTAAACTTTCCCATCAACTACTGGAGGCAGAAATAGACGCTGCTTGAATTCCAGTTTCTTCCTATTGCTAGTGCTCCTAGCTATCTCATCTTCTAACTCTTCAGATTCAAGCTCTCTCCATTTATCTAATACATTATTAAAGAAATATGAATAAATCTAAAGTCTTTCTTTCAATTCATGCAATTTGGTTAACTCACCAGGTAAACCACTTTCTCCGTAGATACGGCACATGCTGAACATGATGTCGTGATTACTTCTAAAATTCTCCTCCCAAATGCGTTCGTAATCCTTAACCTTAATCAATGACTTGAAACTGACGTTCCAGTGTCGAATAAACTGAAAACCAAAAATATTTTCAAATAAGTTTAGTACAATTTACTTATTACACTTTTCATCCGCTTCACTCAATAAACAAACCGGAGTTTCCATCAAAGCACTTCAGAGATGTAAAGTTTATATGTAATAATCGAATTACCTCAGAAGCTCCATTCGTAACTAGGGCTGGAGGATCCCATTTAACAAATTCCACCTCCAAAGTTCTTTTGAAGGTCAAATCATCAAAACGATTGAGCATTGCCCCATTCAATTGAGGTTTTTGGAACAGGGATGCATAATATTCATCTTCAGGGAGAACAAATCTACACGGAATGGCGATAGCTGGAAGGTTTAGGAATGTGGTCGGCAAGTATCGCAACGATTGAATCGTCAGATTTGCGCATCCTCCTATGTCCAGGAATAACACCTAAGAATGTTCAAATCATCGAAATTAGCACTGTCACAGTTTAGCAAAAATAAAGCATGAGCACAGATTGCTTAAAATACAAGAATTTTAAATACGGAACTTAGTCAGACTTACTTTGAAAATTCCGATGTTGGAGGAATCTCTTGCCAGGGTCACAACTCGATGCCACTGCTTGTCGAAGAACCCCAGCAAGAAGTGTCCAACAGGATTGATCAATTCAGCATCTGCTTTGGCTAGTTTGCGAAGTGGGGATTTGTCAAAGTCCGATCTAGAAATCATATATTTGGATATTTTCATATTTTAGAATTAAAAATTTAAATTCAAATAAATCTCTACTTCCTTGAAGATGTGGAACTTACAATAAATCCTTCAGCTTCAAAACCAAACGCCCGTGAGCTCTCAATTCAAGAAAAAATAGGTCTGTGCTATACAAACAGGAGATATAGCACCGTAATGTCATCCCCTCGCGGATAGCACTGCTGAAATGCAAAATTTTGTCGTCCTTTGTTGCAAATCCTTCTGGGATAGATTTTTGAATCTCTTGTGCCTGTTCCAATTTGTGCTTGGCTTGTCGTTCAAGCCTCCTTCTCATTTTCTGGTCTTCCAATGTCTCTCGAACCAAGCAAGGGTACTTCTGCAAACCTAGCTGAACATGGACAATTTCTAATCTCTCTTCTGGCCAAATATAATTGAGATATCCAAAGAAGTTTGTGACAGATTCAAATCCAAACATTTTGGGATTGAATTGAATCCCAAACACTCGGTATAGCTCCGGACGCATAAAATTCAGAGGAATGAAATTGTTGTTGAGATGTAAAACCACCAAGCTAAGATGCCAGATTCGTTCAAGAAAACATGACTGAGAACAAGTTCGGCCATATAAGTATTTTGGCATAAGAACCGAGGTTGGATCGTACTCTGTAGGGAATTTTCGTTTCGACCAGACCTCCGTGCCAGGCGTCCAGTAGCAAAATGCTTCATCTATTGTTAGAATAAAGTGCCTCTGATTGACCAGTACCAAGCGCTTTAATGATGGCAAATATCCCTGACTTCTTTCAAAATTAAGGAAGAAGTTCTTGTTAGTAATTCCGAAAAAATTGTGTTTCATCATTTCGACAACTGTCAATCTCAATGGTATATGAAGCTCATCAGGAATCCTCATCAAAAGTTTCATTTCCTGATCTGCAAATTCTAGTATGTAATTGTCTGAATCGATTTCCTTGTCTCGAACATAAGTCTTTCCACTACTTTGCAGATCACGAATAGGATACTCATTCTCAGCTCCTGATTGATTATACAAAATCCCAGAAATTTTTGCCACCTTGTTTTCTTTAGCGGGTAGAGTTGCTTCACGACGGCGTATTTGAGGTACTGGAAAGATCCATTGTTCCCTTTTAAAAGGATTTTTCGTTTCCAAAAACAGTTCGCGTTGTTCAGAACTAGTGTTAGGATCCCTCAAACTGTTAACCTCTTCTACGGTCATTGTTGACAATATTTTGTTAGCTTCACCACACCATCTGGTAATTTCTTCACGCATCGATTCCTTGCAATTCTTCACATAATTTCTATAGAGTTGGGAATCTTCGTTCATGGTTCCATACAACTCGTACAATTCTTGAATTGCGTGATCATCTGTGACACATTCAGGTGTTAAGACTTCATGACCAAGAATGTAGTTGGCAATCCAAACTTCTTTTCTTTTCTCATTTCTATGTCGAACATAGTCCAGACATGAATCAACCACTCCAATCCCCCAATGCTTCCCTTTTCTAGTGAGATGTTCGCAAGCACTCTGCATCCTCTGAGCTGTCCAACGTCCAGGTCTTCAATGTTCTAAGCAAACAATGCAAATCCAAAAAATTACTACTTACTCATCATATCTACTGAAGGTCACGGTGTAGCGGCTGGACCTAAAAACCAAAATTCAAATTTTTCCAAGTTCTACAACACATGAGGTATTGGACTGGACGTTGTTCACCCCACCACCCAACTACCTCAACTTCCACTCTACGACTGAGCCTTGAGCTCAGCTACCGCCAATACAGTACCAATGCCTTGTGCCACCCCTCAACTCAGCTACTTGAGTAAGGGCAGAGTAAATGTTTATGTAATGAGGTGAGCCACAAGGGAAGCCGACCAGGTGATGCAGCGTTTAATTCTGAATTAATTTATTTAGTATCGCTTAGGTTCTGAAATAGGTAGGATAGTAGAACCTTTAGCCACTGACATTTAAACGGTTCCACGTCATTGCACCTCGAACAAAAGCACCTCGGACAAAAACACCGTAACACCTGTTACAAATCTGCTACAAACCTGTTGCGAACCTGTTACAAACATATTACAAAACCTTTTACAAACAAGGTAATCCTAAACGAAAAACTGCTATACCTGTTACAGTTAAACATATTAACATGTTACAAATGATGAGTTTTGAATAAAATGAATGATTCAGGAAAGTGACAGTGGTACATTGACTTCAAGGTCCTTTTGCTCAAGGTGCTTTTGCTCGAGGTGCATTTGTCCGAGGTACATTGACCTCGAGGTGCATTGACCGAGGTGCTTTTGTCCGAGGTGCATTGACGTGTTACCATTTAAACAATCATTACAGTCACACAGTGAGATTAAGGGGAACATAAAACATTCGGTTCAGGGCTTTGTTAGCAGTAATCGGCTTCGACCCAGGGTAGACTTACAATGGAACATAATGAAAGATGACTCACAGAATTCAACCATTCATATTTTTTTCAAAGTACCTGGGGTATAAACATTTTTCGTAAAAACATTATAGGCGGAAGCTCATACGTACGGGAATGGCAGGAGGTCAACTTTTTTGACATTGTCAAAGTGCTCGATTGAGCTGAATATTTGCATGAGGATATCTCTGATATTCCTGAACAAATTGAGGTGGTGTCAAATTTATATTTAGGAGTCAAAATTCAGTAAAGAAGTTGGATTTCTTCTAGTGTGGTTTTCGGTTCTAATGTATGCTAATGCATTGAGGAGTTAACTTTAATTGCAATGGCGCTACATGCAATAATTACTTTCCGGTTTCCCTTGAAAATTTAATGCTATGAAGTTGTTAAATATATTCTTGTGTTCAGCTACTCTTATGTAGAATTTTACGAGGAATCCGGATTGTGTTGAATTTTTGACCTCTGACTTTCCGTTCAGAAGTTATGAATATTTTCCTGGAACGATATTTCAATTGTATTACATAATGCTCAATTTGTATAGCTGTGTCTCATCAATTTCAATGACGTCCCCACATCCCCTTGCAACAAAATACTCGTGGCTCACTTTACCCCAAAATTCTTATATTGCCTGCAATGTCTTTAATTTCACCTAAATGTGTTATATTGCCCCATATTAAGGATTTCCTACCTATCTTCTCAAAATCACAGTGCCGTCGGGACGAATTCTGGGCCCGGGTATAAGATAATAGTTGGGCCCCCAATTGTTGAAAATTACTCTAAATTCTTACCGCATTTATATATTTTCCGGAAATCAATCTTATGTCTAGAAAACATTAGATGCGATTCATAATTTCCGAAAATGGCGATATTTCTGAATAAATTCGTGCGGAGCGCGAAAGGTTTTCATGCTTCTGTGGCCAGGGAGCACAGATTTACAGCAAAATGATGGCGGTTAAATTATTCCAGAATTCGTGTTCTGGAAATTCCTTTCAAAGTCACATACACGGCCCGAAGGGCCGAACATTTTCTGCCATTTCTGCTACTGTTTTCAAATTTTCGATAGCTCAAGGATAAGTTATTTGTCCGGAGTCACTTATATCTAGTGTAAGTCTTGCCACGAAAGGGCCCCCTAATCTTCCGGGCCCGGGTGCGCTGCACCCTCAGAAACTCTTGTCACGACGGCCCTGCAAATCATGTCATGCGACAGTCGTTAAAACCTCTCTAAACCACAGATACCACTGTATTCCCGTTTTCTGATTAATTTTGAAGCGCTCACATGTCTCAATTATGGGTCAATCACTAACAAAAGCTGCCAAAAGTTTGAAGAGGTGAGTCATCTCGATCAATGTATGAAAGAAAAGTGTTCCTTTTGTTGGTTCAACGAAGCACTCACGATGAGGTCATGTTTTGTTTCCGGTACAGATCCAATGGAAGCCTAACTTTCGTGCTGGGTCGGTTTTGGCTCTCATTAATTTTCCGCATTTGCTGGGATTACCATGATTATCCAGTACCAGTATTTATTCGTGCAGGAGCATTCCATTAAAGGCTTTGGCATTGAGGTCATGAAAAATCATCTTTGTCCAATAGGTTCCAACGAGGTGTCAAAATTTGCAGAAAAATGACACAAATCTCATGGACCATTCGATTTTTACAAATTTTGGCATTTTTCTATACCTTACCTGTAGACGACAAAAAGACCCCAAAATGCAAAATGGAAAAATTAGTACGGGAGTTAACCCATGAAAAATTAACCTTCAAAGAGAAAAATTTTAACTGAAATTTTAAAAATTTATATTTCGAAAAATTATGATTTGTCCAGACGAATTTCACCAATTTCGCATAGGGACCTAAACCAACACAATAAAAAATATGTCGGGTCTGGACGCTGTTCGCATGTAAAACGGTTCCCTTGTTAGAGGAATCAAATATAATTAATACGCAAACTTGGAAAGCTAACGCGCAGTTGAGTAGCTAGTTAAATTATCAGTTAAAAAACAAATTTTACGGCATAAAGTTTTGACATTGGGTTGGGGCCTAATCTGAGAATCCGGCTCAGGACCTGAAATATGTAGCGGCACTGGCTATCCTGAATATAGGATGTGACTGATTAAATATTATTGCATTTTCCATTTACGGAGGAAAGAGTTCTTAATTGGAATTGGGCATTGCATTGATGAAGTAATAAAAGAAATATTAAATTGGCGTGCGCCATGCTTGCGGAGAACTCAATTTCCATTTCCACTTATCGCCGGTTCAGGAGTAAAAGGCAGATGCAGGGCATGCAGACGGATAGGATAGAAAAAAGAAATTGAAGACGGAATTGGGATCTTCTGAGGATCTCAGATGAAGAAGAAGAGAAAGCGGGGCAAACCAGCTCACCCAACCGAGTCAATACTTAAAAAATAAAAAAATAACCATTTCCTTATCCATTCCTTCCTTTTTTTACACCTCTCGGCTCGAGATGGAATGAAAATTATAAGGAAAACATATTCGTGAATTCACAGCCCATGCCATGTCATGCCAAGCAATATACAAATCGAATTTTTTAAATAGCAGACGCAAAACGCAATTTCTTTACATGTTTGTATTTGCGGTAAAAATTAAGCAAGTGGTTAAAAATAGTAGACATTTCTTTGTGAATAAATAGATGACAAGGACAAATTCAACTGAGATTTTGAAATATTTGATTAGATCATTCGCCTGTCTCAGTATGCACAAAAAATTCTACGAGATCCGATATGTTTATGTCTGGTGATGAGCTGAGTGCAAGTTCATGCAGATTTCTAGAAAATTTTGGTAAAAATAAAATTACCACCAATGAAGTAACTTGCAAGTGGAGACGCAAAAATGACTTATGAATTATTATGTTTGGCAACTTGAGCAAAAATTTCGTGGACTATTCGTACGTTATGTACCTTGAAACGGGTTTTCACATCAGGCAGAAGAATGATTGAAGAGAGGTTATGTCATGTCATGTCAAACGAATTTCCCAGACAGTAAAAATAAGAAATCAATTGATCACTCCGACCAGAACGCCCAGACAAACTCCAGATTAATCTAATCTGTACAACTCCAGCCCATGTTGAATTTTATTTAGGGCGCGGGCGTTTTGCCAATAATACCTCTCCAGACTCAGCGGCGGTCGTCACTCCTACAAATCATCTCGTCTGCTTATGTCATTCGCAATTTTTCCCAAATTCGGATATTAGTAAAAAAAATACGTAGAAGCCAGCCCCATTGGTATTTACACAGATGTACAGTTTCGTCTTGTCGTGTAATCTTGTCCGGGAATGACTGATTCGGTTCCATGGTGCTATTCATGGTGCTATTCATGGTGCTTGGTGTTGTATAAAAATGGTTTAGTCAATATATCATGACTTTGATAATTTTTATAGCTGATTTATTTATGCCTATCATGATTTTATTTTAATTGTCATTTGTCTTATCTTAATGACCGCTTATCAGCAGCAATTGCTCGTATAGTATAAACATTTCCACATCCAGACAACATTAGTCACTTCGCATCGGTCAACTCAGACGTAAACAAAGCAAATTCTAATTCTCATGTAATGAAACAAGCATTTACTAATATGTAACACGAGATAGTCCGATGCTATCAGCAGAAAACTCATCTCATGCAATTTCTTACTTAATTTAATGGCTTATTGCTTATAATTAAATCAATAAAAATCTGCTACGTGTCATCGCTATACTGTCAAAACCTTTGATTTGCCTGATTGGAAATAATCAGACAATTATTTGTTTAAAAATTAAAAATAATATTGTTTTTGCTTGTAGTATCTTCCGGTTAAGATGACTGCAACACCTGTGAATGATATTTGATACATTTTTTTTGTCTTCCACACAAAATCGTCCAGTAAACCTAACATGCAAACCAAAGCAAGTGCAAGTTTCTTCTCTTCTCTTGGGCTAAAATGATATTTGATACATTTTTTTTGTCTTCCACACAAAATCGTCCAGTAAACCTAACATGCAAACCAAAGCAAGTGCAAGTGCAAGTCTCTTCTCTTGGGCTAAGGGCCCTCAAGGCTCTAAATTCCATAAGCTTCACCGACCAACTAAACTGGTGGAGCAAAATGCCTTGACTTCGTCTGAACAATAAAAAATCAGACTCATCACTTTTCGTAGATCAAGACCAAGAGGCACCTGAGATGAGATGAGATGGAAAACTAGTGGAGCAAAATGCCTTGACTTCGTCTGAACAATAAAAAATCAGACTCATCACTTTTCGTAGATCAAGACCAAGAGGCACCTGAGATGAGATGAGATGGTTTGGATGGACCAGCCAGGAGCAGCATCCCTGTAAAAGTTTAAAAAAAAATAACCACAATCCCTTCTACGTTTTCCCTGGGCGGGCAGACTAGGATTTACTAGCTCAGAGTCTTAGTTTTTATTAAACCAGTTTTTGTCTCAGCGTGTTTAAACCCAAGGGAAGGCCAGCAATTGGGCCCAACAATGGATTTATCTTATAATAAATGTTCGTTTACTACTCCTGTCCTGACTTGACTTGACTTACTATCCCAAATTCCCTTCTTCCTTCCCTAACTTGAACTTGCCTTAAAATATAAATACTCCAACTAGGCTGGCTGGCTGACACTAGCTGTAAACCGGGAGACTTTTATGAAGAAAGAGTCGTAAGAAAAACATAAAGTACTTAAAAATACTCATATAATACCAATGCGAATGCCGACTTGAGGAATACCTGAGTGACTTTAAGTTACCTGTTGATTTGGAAAAAAAGAAAGAAGGGGTTGCATAGGTTTTGTTTCCATGTTTTTAGTACTGGACAAGAAGAAGACAGGTCGGACACATGGAATGGACTTTTTTTTCTTAGAGGCCTTTATTACAGTCTTTCTTAACTCCAAGGGATATGCCTGCACTTCACTTACTACTACTAATAATAATAGTAAATGCCGAAGGATGGAAAGGCAAAAGGTAAAATGTTATTTAGTACTCACAGGTACTTGGGACGACTTACTATTCTAAGAACATGCTGCAGCCTTGCCTACCCTGTTAGGATTTACTTTAAGGATCCTTTGCGTTCCTTGCACTTGCAGTCCAGTCCACTCAGACGGTCCTTCGACCTACTCAAGTCCACCACATCTTCTTATTCTTCCTTCTTGTCAGTAACAATCGCACAACGTATTTTCTGAAGAACAATATTATTCATACATATCAATTGCGAAAGTTGGCTATTTATTTTTGCAAATTGGGAGAGCCCTTGTGACGTGAATTAGAAATGGAGCAAAGTGACAATACACAGACCCCAACGACGAGCAATGGCGGGAATAACGCAAATGCAATGACGCTCAAGAATCTCCATGATTTCTTGAGCTATAAGAAAAAAGGAGGTGGAATGACGAATGGTAATGGGAGTAGTAGCAGTGGTAATGGTAATGGTGGGAGGAATTTGCCTGGATCTCCTGGACAATCACAACAACGCTCATCAGGAGCTAATTCAAATGGGAATGGAAACCTTGAATCAAGTTCTGAAAAGAGAAATCGAAGTGCAAATTATAGTTCCCTAGAGAAGGATATTTTTCTCTCAGCTGTTCAACCATTCAAACATATTTTGGAAGATAAACGTTTTGACTCAGAGACTTTGCTAAGAAAAACTGCGGCTTGGCGGGATATAGTAAATATTTTTAATTCTCAACACGGCGTCGTTCGAAGGGATAGGAAGCAATTGAAAGAACTTTGGAAAAGATTGAAGGATCGGGCTAGAAAAAGTACAGATCAATCTCAAGGGCACTATTTTCAACCGATTATCACTCTTCCGAACATTGTGACCACATCAGTTGTCCAAGGGTAAGTTCTCTAAAAAATTTAATTTACCAACCGAAGAGTTATTACACTAGCTTTACATGTACTATAAGGTTCAAAACCAGTAGAAACGTTCTCTTTTAAATTATTTTTATCTGTACCGGCACGGGTTATTTGTGTACGAAACCGTACCAATTTGAACCGGTGCTATTCCAAGTGTTAAGTGTACGACAAATTTATTTTTGAAGGGTTAGACCAGCCGAAGCCCCTTCAGGAAATTTTGTCATTTCTTTGGGTTAAAATTCTAATGCACGTTTGTGATTCTGATTCTGGCTGGTTTAGTACATGGACGTAGCACTTGCTCACACTTGTACTTTTGTAACGTGTGTTTTTAGCAGTACAATGTGAGACAGTGGCAGTATAAAAAATTAGATCATTCTGGA